>JAJOZX010001935.1:185000-325000 GCA_023014485.1 Bathynomus jamesi
TAGGCTTATAGGCAACATAAGTGCGATAATGACAATTTGTGGTTACGAAACAACTACATATCTCGAAGGCGTGAAGCGAAAAGCGTAATAAAAGAGTCCAAGCGTGATTTTGAAATCTTCATAGCTCGTGACAGCAAAGAAAACCCCAAGCGATTCTTTCAATACGCCAATAATAGGAATCTAGTAAGGAGTGTCTTGCGGCCTTCGAAAAATTCTGACGGAGAGCTAGTTTCTGAAAACAAGCAAATGGCTACCCTGCTAAACGAATTTTTTACAATAGATGTAACGAATATCCCTACGGTTATAGATATAATACCTTTTGACAATGGTAATACTTTAGATGATATTGTGGTTAGTGAAAGGGAGGTAATGCGCTATATTGATAAAATGAAAATGCGTAAATCACCGGGACCGGATTCCATATATCCCATACAACTAAAAGAATTAAAAGAAAGCATTGTTGTGCCGCTAACAAAGATTTGTAATGCGTCTATTTCCGAGGAGTGCGTACCAGATAATTTCAAGTTAAAAATAGGTGTTACATTAGCTAAGAAAGGCGATAAAGCTGCGGCGGGGAATTATAGGCCAATCAGTTTAACGTCTGTTGTAGGTAAGCTACTGGAATCGATAATTAGGAATCGATTAGTCGAGCACTTAGAATTGCATAGCTTGATTAGAAATATGCAGCACGATTTTAGGTGAAACAAATCTTGCTTAACTAATCTTTTAGAATTTTTTCAAAGCGTGGTTGAAGTTTACGAGTCATCGGGCGGTAGATGTAGTGTCTAAATTTTCAAAAAGCGTTTGACACCGTACCGCACAAGAGACTCAGTGTTATTAACAATGTTATGTAACATGTTCGAGAATATTTAGTGAAATTTTGTTATATAATATATAACAAAAAATCAAGGTTTATAACATGTCAGATGTTATTGGTTTGAAGTCGGAAAGATCAAAGGATGTTACATAACTTTTATATAACATGTCATAATTGCGTCCAGACACAGGGTGTTCATAACCTTTTGTTTATCCTTTCAGTTTGCTCCTCATCACTCGACATTTCAGTATCGACTAGTGTGCTTAATAACATTTACGTAGTGTAGATGTTATTGTTAGATAACATTTTATATAACTTGTTAGCAACATTGATATATAACATGTTACCGAGTGTGGATAAGGCTTAAGGCTCATGGAATCAGGGGTGTAGTAATAAATTGGATAGAAGAGTGGTTGCGAGGTAGGAAACAGAGGGTGGTCGTTGATGGAAGGGAGTCGTCTTGAGTTAATTAATGCAGCGAGCGGCGTTCCTCAGGGTTCTGTATTGGGCCCCTTGCTTTTTCTTTATATATATATATATATATATATATAAACTATTTAGGTTTCGGCCTAGTCAGTACAGTTTCAAAGTTTGCGGATGACACGAAGTTGGGTGGCAGGGCGATTAATGACGAAGATAGAGGTAAAATCCAGGAAGATCTGAATAAAATCGTTGATTGGTCAGTCACATGGCAAATGAGATTTAACGTCGATAAATGCAAAATTTTACATATAGGTTCGCGTAACAGTAATTTTGCGTATTGTATGTCAGGGAAGGAGTTGGCAAACATAGAACAGGAAAAAGATTTGAGTTACCGTCACTAGTGATTTAAAAGTGGCGAAACAAAGTACAGCAGCGGTCAGTAAGGCGAACAAGGTGTAAGGTTTTATAGCAAGGAATTTTGAGTACAAATCGCGCGATATTATTGTTCCTCTTTATAAATCATTAGTTAGACCCCATTTGGAGTACGCGATCCAATTTTGGAATCCGTATATGCGCAAAGATATAGATAAAATCGAAAGAATTCAAAGACGAGCAACTAAGATGATTCCGTCGCTTAGTCGAAGACGTACGAGGATCGGCTTAAGGAGTTAAAATTGACTACACTCGAGACTAGGAGGCTAAGAGGTGATCTAATCCAGGTTTTTAAAATTATGAATCGGTTCGATAACGTAAATAGAGATAGCTTTTTCGAAATATCACAATATAATAGAACTAGAAATAACAGGTGTAAGTTGACAAGTAGGTTTGAGAGAGCAGTTGCCAAAATTTTTTTTACGCACAGAATAGTAAATAGCTGGAATAGTTTGCCGGTAGAAGTAATTAGTAGCACGTCTATAAACATGTTTAAAATCGATTAGACGCATATGTTGATAGATTGGGTATAGTTTAAGGGAGTAAAATTAAGGTTTTTGTGGTTCGGAATCCACGTAAAATTGCAGGTCCCCTCCGCCACCACGGAGGACGTGCGCAATACACAACTACAACCACAGTTAGGTAGACCAGCCACGAGTGGATCCTAGGGTCTTTGTTGGTCTGAAACATTATAACCAAATATAATATATATAATATATATATAATATATATATATATATATATATATATATATTGTCATACCTATTTTCTGATGCAGTAATGCCTTGAGCCTACGGAAATATTTTCAACATAATTCTTTAAAAAAAAATCTCAATTCCGCATGAAGCAAATGTATTTATAAACAGAGTTGAATTAATGTTGTGGAGACTCGAAATTATACAGGGTGTCCCATAAGTCCGGCATCATAGGAGAAATTCATTTTTCTATTTCTACTTGTTGCAAAGTTTAAGGAAACAGGATCCATAGAAGATAAACCACGCAGTGGACCTTCAAGGAGGTCCACTGACGATGATACAGCGGCTGCTATCCTGGCTCATTTTAAGAGAAGTCCCAATAAGTCTCTTCGGCGATTGTCCTCCGAGACAGGAGTGTCGAAAAGTAGCATCCAGCGCATTCTTCAGGCTCACAAATGGCATCCATATAAACTTCAGATCCTACAGAAATTAAGCGAAGATGATCCCGACCGGCGGATGGAATTTTGTGAATGGGCGACGGAACAATATATGCTCGGGATGCCAATTTCCCGTCCACCATTCTGTTCAGTGACGAGGCTGTTTTTTATGGAAATGGTGAGGTAAATCGACAGAACACCCGCTACTGGTCTCAAAACAACCCTCACTGGTATACCTCTTCAAAGGAACAAGGTGCATCTCGGGTGATGTATGGTGTGGCATTTGGAAGGATCGTATCATAGGCCCCCTCTTTTTCGATGAACATGTCACTGGAGGCACCTACCTACGTATGCTCAAGGAAGAACCATCTCCCAGTGTCTTGAACGAAGAAAGAAATTTCCCAACATGGTTCCAGCAAGACGGCGCTCCTGCACATTACAGCACCCAAGTAAGGGAATACCTGTACCAACAATTCCCTGGTCATTGGATAGGACGTCGAGGGCCTGTGGAATGGCCAGCTAGAAGCCCGGATCTCACGCCACTAGATTTTTATCTCTGAGGCCACTTGAAAGCGCTGGTATACGCAGAGAAAATTAGGAGTGTTGAACATTTGCGGCAGCGCATTATTGGGGCATGTAACACCATTACTCCTGACATCATTCACCGTGTGCTTGCTGACTGGGTATCACGTCTGAATTTGTGTATTGAAAACAATGGTGGACATATTGAGCACGTTCTGTAAATGAAAGCTTTTGTTTGCCTTTTTTTATTATTTTTCCTATGATGCCGGACTTATGGGACACTATATATATATATATATATATATGTAAAGAACGACGTTTGTGTAGTAGAGCGTTCCGCACAAGATGAGGAGGGAGAACGAACAAATGAAAAACGCTCTTCTACACAAGCGTCGTTCTTTACATTAATTATACTGTGTGTTGTTTGCAGTTAAAATGTATATTATGTATATGTATATGTATATGTATATGTATATGTATAATGTATATATATATATAATATATATATATATATATATATATATATATATATATATATTAAACACAGACCGTGCATGGAAAAAGGAACTCTTCTGGGAAATTACATCCACTATAGTTCGAATAAGTAATGATAAATGACAAATACGATAGTTTTTTCTTTTTCATGATGGAAAGCCCAACGTGGGCAACGGGTTACTCGCAAAGAGGCCCCAAAATATAGCTTCCCTCACCAGCTATCTGCAAAGCAGATAGGATCCAGCTTTGGGACAGGATCCTATCTGGATCCTCTCTGCTTTGCAGATAGCTGGTGATGGAAGCTATATTCTGGGGCCTCTTTACGAGTAACCCGGTGCCCACGTTGGGCTTTCCATCATGAAAAAGAAAAAACTATAGTATTTGTCATTTATCATTACTTATTCGAACTATAGTGGATTTAATTTCCCAGATGAGTTCCTTGTTCCATGCACGGTCTGTGTTTAACATAAGTTTCTCAGGGGACCATTCTGAGTTATATATATATATATATATATATATATATATATATATATATATATATATATATATATATATATATGTGTGTGTGTGTGTGTGTGTGTGTGGTGTGTGTGAAGAGTAAAATTCTAAAATAATTAATTAAAGGAATGGCATTTTGGCATGTTCTATTCGATTGCTGGAGAATGAGCAAAATGGGTGCGGCTTCAAAACTTACCTCAGTTGCCATATCATGAGTAAAACAGTTAACAAAAACTGAAGTTTGACCAAGGATTATTTTTCCTCTTATTGTGTTAAAAAAAAATCAGTGGTTTCTTTTCGCATATATATATATATATATATATGTATAGAAACGACGTAAGTATAGAGGAGTGTTCTGCACACGTGGAAGAGAAATAACGAACAAATGAAAAATGAGGTGACCGCCCGGGAATCGAACCCAGGATCTTCCGATTGCCGGTCAGATATGCTACCACTACACCACGGGCCTCGATCAGTCAGAAGTCGTAATTCTCCTACATAGGGCAGAAACCAATGCCTTGAGAGGGCACCCTCGCAAATCGTGAATATGTACATTTAACTGCCCTATGTAGGAGATTACGACTTCTGACTGATCGAGGCCCGTGGTGTAGTGGTAGCATATCTGACCGGCAATCGGAAGATCCTGGGTTCGATTCCCGGGCGGTCACCTCATTTTTCATTTGTTCGTTATTTCTCTTCCTCGTATGCAGAACACTACTCTATACTTACGTCGTTTCTATACATTAATATACTGCGTGGTCATTGCGTGGGTTTGCAGCATATATATATATATATATATATATTATATAATATATATATATATGACAAGGTTCAATTACTGTTTCAAACCTTACAAGTAAACAGCTGCTAAAGAATAAAAAACTTACATTTCTCACGCAATATTGAGTGCGTGAGTGTTCGTCGCGTTTGTGCGTGTACATTATGAAGGGAAAAGGAAATGAAAGGGGAAATGAGGGGAAGGTACAACTATTAACGAATTTCCTTCCTTTTTCCAAAAATAGGAGAGACGAGGGGGTGGGGGGTGGATTTTGAAAGACAAAATTGGAATAAATTTTATGCCAATAAAGAACTGTTTCCAACTCAATTTCTATATGCCCAATTAAAGTTTAAACAATTAAAACACACACACAAAACTTTGCCAAATACGGGTCGACGAGGCTCTCGTATTCGTCCCCGCACACCCGACCCCTTCTGCGGCCCCCTCTTCACCAAGACCAAAACCATGGAAACTCCGACCTTTCGAATCCATTGCACGCACGAACGAACCTCGCAACAGCCACTATTCTCATTAAACGCATTATATTCGACTCATCGCGCGAACTCGACAACCGAGTTAAGTAACTCCATACTCATCATCACAAACCTCATGGTTTGGGGGACGGGACGAGGGCAAAAAGGAGTGGGTGAGTCTGGTGAATAAAGTGAGTAAGGAAAGAGCTCAACATTATTCAACGTTTGCCTCGTGACATCTCACAAACTAAATAATTACTTCCACAAACACAACATTCAATCCCACCTCCTCAATAACAAAACTACAACCTATTTCATTCAATAAATATACTCATCTTCTCCATTCATATTATATATATGTAAACAGGGTGTCCCGTAAGTCCGGTTTCGTAGGAAAATTTATTTTAAATTAAATTTACAAAAGTAATAGATTAGAACTAAAACAAATGTTCAAATTGACGTCTTGTTTTGGGACCCTTTTTTTTTTGTTGCAAGTAGAATGACGCACAATGGCTAATACGAAAGCGAGTTACACAACTCGCTTACACATTTGTTATTGCGTATTATTTTGTTCAGTTACTTCGATATTGGTCATTGCATTATTCCACCGAAAAAAAAAAAAAGGTCCCAAAACGAGACATTAATTTGAACATTTATTTTAGTTTTAATGTATTACTTTTGTAAATTTAATTTAAAATAAATTTTCCTACGAGACCGAGACGGGACTTACGGGACACCTTGTATATATACGAAATTGCGCCCAGCTAACACGACCAAACCAGAAATAACTATTATTATTATTATTATTATTATTATTATTATTACCGTCTCGAAGGAGAATATTCAATTGAACCCCTTAATCCCTAACTACGTACGACCTACGAATAATAATAATAATAACCACAGGATAAATACATATTCCGTAAAATCTTTATTTTCACGCCAGCCTTTGAATGGGTAGAAAGGAAACGCTGTCTGTGGGACATACGTTCTGCCAGCACATGCAGTACCGAAAGGGTTAAAAGCAGAGGCTTCCACACACACACACTATATATACACATTATAGGGTGGTCCAACAGTCCCTATTTTTCTGAAATAATAGTATTTTAGGATAAAAATGTGATAACATAATCAGATGTATAATTATTTATCAATCTTAGGTTTAAGATTCGACGCGAGCACCATCAGTGTCTCCGCAAATCTCAAATCTGTCCACTGCATTGCGAAAAAATTCTCAAACATCTCTGGGGCTATTTCAGTGACTGCGCGATAATGCGGGTTCGCGGATCCTACGGCTCTGTAACTCTCGTTTCGTAAACCTCAGACTTTATAAAGCCCCATCCAAAGAAGTCTAATGGTGTTTCAATCCAGAGATCGTGTTGCCCAGGGGCTATTTCCACAACGTCCAATTCAAGGTACGCTCGAACGATGTGACATCTTAACGTTTCAACTAGGGCATGGTTAATTAATAATTTTTAGGAAAAAGTGATAAATTTTCTAATTGATCAATGATTAACTGATTAAAAATTAAATACTTCTATAAAGAGTAAGAAAGAGCTTTATTGTTTCTGTTGCGTGAGATAAGACCGAAGAAAACATTTTGATCAAACATTTAGTTTGCTTTAGTTCAAGAAATCAGGCATGGACGGATTAGACAGTTTATACACGCAAAAAGGTGCCAAATTCAAATGATACATTACAAAATTTAAGGTAAAATGATGGTGAAATTATGAGGAAAATTAATCATTTCCCATCATTTTCTAAAAATATTTTTCGATTAATTAAGGATTAAACTCGAAACAATGATTAACTGATTAATCAGAACCATGCCATAGTTTCAACCATTTTATCGTATTTTGTATCCGATTGTTTATTTGCTCTTTTATGCATTTCATTCTACTGATCTAATCCATTTACTGTACCATACCGTACTTTCATTATCTCAGGTATTATTGGCTTAATTACTTATTGTGTGTTCACTGCTGCATATCTCATTAGCCTACCTAAATTAGTGTTTGTCATCATTGTACTTGCTTCACGATTATACTGTGTGACCATTTCTTATTGATAATAATAATCAGTCATTTGTAATATAGTACAAATACCCTTATAGAATTGTTAATCACTGTGAACAAATAATTAATTTATTTTTCTAATTAAACACAAAACAAAAGTAATTTCTCTCTCCTTATTAAATATTGTTCGTTTGGGCTGTATCCCAAACTGGTGACTCCTAATTACTCATTTCAATATAATTCATTAGTTATAGTAAGCCTACTTGTTAGGCCACCATAAATTGGTGATCCGTAGGCCACTATATACCTCTTTTAAATTCCGTGTGTTGGTCTCTCTTCACACGAAGGTCAAGCTGGTGGTTCGGCCTCTAAGCCTGGCTTGGTGAAGAAGCGAGTTGCTCTCCACCGCACATCACCAGGTACACCCGGCTCATCTGGAACCTTCCTGAGCCAGGCATCGTCTTCTCTTGAAGACTTCAATTTTGACCCCTGTAACGTTTCTGAGGTCCTTTGGAAGCTGGTTAAAAAGTCTTCGCCATATTTGTTGATATCTCGATTATGTTGTAGTCTGAGATAATAATAGTTGGGGTTATTTTTATATCGGCAATCAGGTTCGTGTTATTCGTGAATACCAGATCTAGGCAGTTATTTTTTCTGGTATTTTCGGTTATCTCCTGTGTCAACATAAACTCGTTTGTGAGAGCATCAACATTTTTGCTTGCTCCTGGTCCTCTCTTGTGGCCCCCTTATCTTGGCATATATAGATATAGTTTTCCTGCCCAGTGTGACGGTTACACGTGTTTCGTTGGAAAGTCCGAATAAAAGTGATATTACAATAAAAATCCAGCAGTTAATCCTTTTTAAGTAGTGCCAATTTTTGAGTGAATATTCAGTAAACACAGTCGTATGCCCATTTAAGTGGTGAAATAGCGGCGTTTGTTGAAATAAAGCAAATAAGATTAAAGCAACTTAATCTAGGGTCATTCCAGGACAAATCATGCAAAAAAAAAAAAAAAAAGAAATTTGTAACCACTCCGACTTGGATTTTTCTCAAATTTGGTATACGTATAGGGTTGTTTTTGTGCAAAAACATGAAATCTCAAGTTTCAGCGCAATCAGAGTAACAGTTCAAAAGTTATGGGCCCCCAATTTTGGTGGTGGGGGCTGGCCCCTTAATGTTTAAAAGTCCATAACTCAGTTCCTAATTGAGCCAGGAAAAAAATTTATAAACCATTTGAAAGCTCAAATTCTAAAGAATAATTGACTAAGTAATACAATGCATTTAATCAAATAGTTAAAAAGTTATATCAGTTTGAATATTTGGGGGGGGGGGCACTCCCTATAATACAGATATTCAAGATTTTTTTTTCGTCATTTTGTACCTCAATTACTCTTCTAAATGACTTAGTCAATGACAGTGTGTATTTTTACCTTTAAGTTGTGTATTTTTTTGCACTTTATTATAAGGTACTTGCTAGCGAAAAGATGACATTAGCCCACGTTCAGGAATTGGGCTATACTAACTATATATCAGGTTGTAACATAAATTCTGCTCGATTAGAAAACGGACGATAGATAACAGAATAACCTCAAGGTAATGTGAAATAGTTTTAGAAATGTTGCAAAATACACGCGGCGACAGGTTTGCACAGGTTTTATCACGATACAGAATGACTTAGGCTAGTGTAGGATTAGGCTAATGAATATTTTCTCTGCTGTTTTTCATACAGTTACAACGCCACCCCTACGATATTACAGTAATTGAAAAAACATGGAGCCCACGAAAGAGCATATTCGACATGTGATTCTGTATGAGTTCCATAAAGGATCTAACGCTAGTGAATCCGCAAGAAACATTCAGAGAGTTTATAGAAATAATGATGTGAGCGAATGGATGTGTAGGAGATGGTTTGAGAAGTTCGGAAATGGAGACTTCAGTCTGAAAGATTATCAACAAACAGGACGACCAAATGAGTTAGATGAAGAGTTGCTGAAAGCAACAGTGGAGGAAAACTCAACGGTAACTGTAAGAGAACTTGGCCTGCAACTCGGCGTTAGCCATATGACCATTCATCGTCATTTGAAGCTGTTAGGAAAAGTAGTGAAGGTTGGAAAATGGGTTCCGCGTGATTTGTCACAAACGAATCTTCAACATCGAATCGATATTTGCACATCACTGCCTTCTCCGCAACTGCAGGCACCGTTTTTGAATCGGATCGTCACTGGGGATGAAAAATGGGTCCTCTATAACAATATGAAGCGTCGACATTAGTGGCTTAGCCGTGAAACAAAGCCTGAACCTCAGCCAAGGAATGGACCCCATCCAAAGAAAATTTTGCTATGCGTTTGGTGGGATATGCAAGGAATTATTCATTTTGAGCTTCTGCCAGATAACCAAACAATCACAGATGAAGTCTACTGCCAACAACTCCAACGATTGAAGATGGCATTATAAGAAAAACGTCCTGTATTAATTAATCGCAGAGGTGTTCTATTCTACCAGGATAACGCGCGCCCTCACACTGCTCGAATCACCATTGCCCAATTGGAGGCATTTGGTTGGGAAAAAAATGCCTTATCCATCTTATTTTCCGGACATCGCACGTTCAGACTACCATTTATTCAGAAGTCTGCAACACCACCTAGATGGACAAAAGTTGCAATTCAGGGAAGCTATCGAAAACGAAGTGATCGCTTTTTTTTTTTTAACTCGAAACCAAGGATTTCTTCGAACGTGGCATAAAAAAGCTTTTTTACAGGTGGGAGGAGGTTATAGAAAAAGAAGGGAATTATATTGATGATTAATTTGTCAGTATGTCATTTAATTTTTGTTGTGAATAAACTAAAAATCGAGCAGAATATATGTTATAACCTTATATATTACACACACACATTATTAAAATAAGAGAGAATTTGTACTGCCTGTTTGTAAGGTCGAGTGGTATCACGCTTGTGTAGTCATGCTACAACTTGTCACAGCAAAATGAGATTGTCCGAGAGCTCCTTCCATTAGCGAGAGCCTTGGTTATTAAGGGTTCAGTTTGCCTTTTGTGACCACATGATAAACACTGCTCATATATGGTATCTGCTTGCCATATTATTTTAGTGCCTTGCCTATATTGGTTGTGCTTTTGTTTGCCTGTTATCATTAAAAATCATTAACATTTAATATTCTTTCTACTTATTACAGGAACTGAAGCTAATATATAAATTTTAAACATGTCTTACCATTTAAATTATCATAAACAGTGTTGTGACCCCTTTAAGAGACACAAGAAAAGAATCTTAAAGGGTTTAAGAAATTTACCATTAAATGTAACAGAAAAAAATCCTGCACTCCTTAATTGGAAAGTTTGTACAAACTGTTCTGTAAGATTAAATGAACTTCAAGAGCCTGATAAATTATTTAATGATGTTTTTGAAACCGAGTCATCTACAAGTACCTCTTCATTTCAAAGCAGTCCAGGAAGTACACATTTGCAAACTTACAATCTTGGTGAGATCAGTGATATTAAAATCTGTAGAGAACAAACCAAGAACATTCTTGAAGAAATGGAGATTTCGCCAATAAAATTCCGTAAGTAACGTATGAATTATAATTTGGGGACTTATTTTTGAAAAGTAGTTATCAGAAAATGCATTATATGATTTTAAAAAATCATCTAAACTCTTTATCTTTGTGTATACATTGTTTCATAGGTTATCACAATAATGCAGTTTTATCAAACTTGTAAACATAACATTCTTTAACAATTTAAGGAATTGCAAAAAAAATAGTTATGTACAATAAATGAATTCTGATTAGTTATTAAATTATGAAAATTTGTTGCTGTAACTTACATTAATTCTAAATTTTGGATGATCATAATGTGAAAACAATGAAATATTTTTCCGATGGTTGTGCTGGACAATACAAAAACCGTTTTAATTTTAGCAATTTATGCCATCATAAAACAGATTTTGGTATAAAGGCAGAGTGGAACTTCTTTGCCACTAGTCATGGCAAAAATGCCTGTGATGGCATTGGAGGAAGTATGAAGAGAGCAGTAGCTAAAGCTAGTTTGCAAAGAACAACAACAGGACACATCTTGTCTCCACAGAGTTTCTATGACTTTTGTACACAAAATTTTGAGTCCATCAAGTTTAAATTCATTACAAAAGAACAAATAAATCATAATAAAGCAGAACTCAGTAGTACGTTTGAAAAAGTAGTGACAGTGAAGGGCACACGAGGTTTTCACAGAATTGTGCCAATGTCTCAGAGTCACATTAAAGCTTATTTAGTTTCAGACTCCAATGGATACAATGTCGTTAGGGTCATGACCTCTGAACAAGGTGACTCAGACATGAGTCCAGATTTATCAAATGAGCAAAAATTTCCTGTGGGAAAGTGTGTTGCATGTATTGTATTTATGATGGTAGAAAATATCTAGGAATCATTTTAGATTATTCAGAAAAACTCGAAGATTATAAAATCAAGTTTCTAACTCTTCCTATTTCCAACAAAAACAATATTGTCAATTTAACCTTTGGTTAGCTTCCGCCCGAATTGTTCATTCTGACGAAGGTCAAGCTTTTCACTCCAACTTAGACCTGCAGTTTAACGTGGAATCCGAACCACGCCCCATCAGCAGCCCGGCGTCTTAACCACTAGGCCACTTAGGGTTCCCATTTATCTACCGACCACTTTCTTTATTGTGTGGAAGGATGAACAGCTGGGTTTTTCTGCGCGCCGGCTGCCGTCGGGTCTCGAACCCGGGGCCGATGGTTTCGTAGTCAGCGACACTAACCACTACACCACCGAGGCGCATTCTATTTCCCAACTAATAAAGATGATGTTTGTTGAGTAGAAGCCAAAAACATCCTTCATGAAATGTTAACTCCTAATATTCAATCTGGCACCAGAGTTGCGTATATCTTTGAAATACATGATACTGAGAATTAGGCTAGGTACCAAAAATGTTTCAGATTTAATGTATTGTATAGCAATTATTTTTATTCAAGTAATGTCTTAATTTGTTCAATAAAACAACTATATTAGTAGTAATTTTTTTGCCTTTGAAGATCAACAAAGTTGAGAGACATTATTATTGAGTTTTAGGAAAACACTAATAAGTTTATCTTATAGCTATACTTAATCCACTTGTAAGTCAAGGAAAACATCTTATAAGAGAGCTTGATAAGTAAAACAGGCATAATGGTGTAAGTTCAAAGTCCAGCAAATAGAATGTGTTTTTAACCTCCACCACCATCTAATGAAGGGAAAAAATACACAATGTCATTGACTAAGTCATATAAAAGAGTAATTGAGGTACAAAATGACGAAAAAAATCTTAAATATCTATATCATAGGGGTGGGGCCCCCCCCAAAATATTCAAACTGATATAACTTTTTAACTATTTGATTAAATGCATTTTATTACTTAGAGTCAATTATTCTTTAGGATTTGAGCTTTCAAATGGTTTTTAATTTTTTTCCTAGCTCAATTAGGGACCGAGTTATAGACTTTTAAAAATTAAGGGGCCAGCCCCCACCACCAAAATTGGGGGGGGCTCATAACTTTTGAACCGTTACTTTGATTGCTCTGAAACTCTAAATTTCGTGTTTTTCAGCATAAACAACCCTGCATAGCAATTTTAAGCAAAATCTAAGTGGGTGTGGTTTCAGGCAATGCCTGATTTGTCCTATAATGACCCTCAATACAATCTATTCCGAGTGAATTCTCTCGGAGGAAATATAACTGCCCATCGAAAGGTAATATCCCTCAGTTATCCCCCGCGGTACACTCCAGGGCGCCAATCAGTGAGAACCTACAGCGTGCCACATCCCTCATCCCCCACCCCACGAAATAACGGAAAAACTTTCCCTCCCTCATTTCCAAAGTCGAGTCAAATATCTCACTTAATAAATTACCATTTTGAGTTAATATTTCGAGCACAATCATTTACATACCATTAGAAACATGGCAATGGAAAATCAATTCATACTATCCTGTGGATACTGTAAAAAAGAAACAGATGAATCAAAAACAATTCGCTGTGATCTTTGCCAGACCTAAGTCGAATTTCAATGCCTGAAATGGAGCGACGAAGAAATCTGTCTCATAACAGGCGCTAAACAAGTGAACTGAATCAAGTTCTGCAAAAGCTGCATAATCGAAATAACTCGTTTACAGTTTTTAAAGCAGAACGAGACTATGAGGAAAAGGCAAAAGAGGAGCTTATGAATAGTGAACAGAGAAAAAAATAGAAGGAACGAAGATAGCACAAGAGGAAACTGCGAAAAACGAACAGGAAAAGAAAACAGCAAAAGCAGAAATAATAGAAATAAAAGAAGCACCAACAGAGGAAACAGAGGCACAAAACCATACCGAGACCACCAAAAACAAAGGCCCCAAGTAAAAATGGGGGAGAAAATATATGTAAATACTATGTGAAAGGAAAATGCAGATATAAGGGAGAAGAATGTATTTCCGAACACCTTCCTAAGTGCAACTACTTCTATAATAATGGTCATGCAAATTTGGTGGAAAATGCAAATTCTACCATCCGGACATATGGAACCTGCCAGTACGGGAGAAAATGCTACTCCCATCATCTCCCGACAAGTTCAAAGGACAAGTCTCAAATGACAACAGAAGGAATGGGAGAAAAAAAATATGCACACAAATAGCAAACAATATACACATCGCACACAAAATTTTTTCAACATCTCGGACACAATACAGCTGCAAAGTATTATACAGTACATGCAGCTGACACAGCTGGGAACCCTCGAGCCGAACCGCTACATGGCAAGAAGCTACCAGAACAGGTAGGTGGGAACGGATCCATCTTGGAGGACCACAAGGTTACAAAACACGCGATATCAAAGGACAACGTACTTAAAATGCATAAGGGGCAATGCAAAACAAAGAACAAACATTGTCTGGCAAATATTCAAGGAATAAATCTGAACAATTCACTAAACAAAGTTTCGTACCTGAAAGGTTTTATGGACGAAACAAGGGCGGACATCGCATGCCTCACAGAAACACATCTTAAAGACTGCCAAGGAAACTGCGATAACTGCGAACACTATATCGATAAGAATGAATTGCATATCGATGGATTCAACTTACTAAGAGCGAATAGAACAGCGAAACGTAAAGGTGGTTGTGCTATTTAAATACACTAGAGGCATATTACAGAGACGGTAATAAGTAAATCCAACAGCTTCGTGGAAACCCTTGCAGTGAAAATAGAGAAACTAAACGTAGTACTGATAGTCATCTATAGACCTCCAAACTCTCCAAATTAAAAATTTTCGGATGCCATTGATGATATCAGAACCCTAATAAAGTCCATAAACTCTCCATCCCCTAATATAATACTCTGTGGCGATTTTAATTTCCCACTTATAAAATACAAAAATGTGGGTAGAAATATATTTACACAGCAAGATAAGGGGTTAACAAGAGAGGACCAGGGGCAAGTAAAAGTGCTGATGGCTCTCACAAACGAATTTATGCTGACACAGGAGATAACAGAAAATACCAGAAAAAATAACTGCCTAAATCTGGTATTCACAAATAACACGAACCTGATTGCGGATATAAAAATAATTCTAACTATTATCTCAGACCACAATATAATCGAGTTATCAACAAATATGGCGATAACTTTAAAAGATAATACACAAACGGAAGGAAGAAGCAAATTTGGGGCTTTTAACTTCAACTCCAAGACCATAAATTGGGAAGAAATCAGATCACACATGGCCCAAATAGAGTGGAGAACAGTTTTCGAGAATAAAACTACTGAGGAAATGCTAACAACCTTGTAAGAAAAGACGCTGAGAATTTTGGAAAAATATGCTCCGAAAGCACAGCCAAAAGGAAAGAGGAACTGGCTAGAGAGGCAAAAGAGAAGAATATTCCGCAAAAGAGAGTAGCGATGAAGTTAGCTAATTGCGGAGACAATACCAGGAAAGTAATAGAAGAAAAACTGGAGAATCGATTGGGAAATATAAACTCTGATATAGGGACACACAGAGAGGGAAGAGGAAGAGGCGATAGAAGCAATAAAGGAAAATCCAAAATATTTCTACAGCTATGCGAAAAGGAAAACAAAAACGCGCGCTACTACCGGGCCCTTAAGGAAAGGAAATAATGAATTAACAGACGATCTAAACGAAACATCTGAAACATTGAGAGCCCAGTATGAATCGGTCTTCAGTACCCCAAAAAGTGACAAGGCGATATCTGACATAGATGCATTCTTCAAAGAGAAACTGCAAGAGGTCCGGACAAATGGAACGCACTATTAATTAAAAACTGTAAAAATGCAATAGCTACACCCTTATACTGGATATGGAGAAGATCCCTAGACACTGGGGAAATACCGAGCATCTTGAAAAGAGCAAACATCGTCCCTATATATAAAGGAGGGGATAGATCTCAAGCAAAGAACTATAGACCAGTGTCCTTGACGTCCCACCTCACCAAAATTTTTGAAAGAATAGTCAGAGAGAAAATCTATGACTTCTTGGAGACACTGGAAAGATTCAACGAAAATCAACACGGATTCCGATCAGGAAGATCATGCCTCTCACAACTTATAGAACATTATAACAATGTCCTAGATGCACTTGAAGGCAATGAAAACTATGATGTCATATATACGGATTTTGCTAAAGCTTTCGACAAATGCGATCATGGTATAATAGCGCATAAAATGAAACGTATGGGAATAACAGGCAAAATGGGAAAATGGATCTACAACTTCCTCAGAAATCGACTACAGGTGGTCAAAATTCAAGGTGTATCATCATCAGAATCAGAAGTACACAGCTCAGTACCACAAGGTACAGTGCTGGCCCCACTCCTATTCATTATCATGCTAACAGACATAGACAGCGGAGTAAACAGCAAGAGTATAGTAACATCATTTGCGAACGATACAAAGATCGGCAGAAGAATCAGCGATGCAAACGACGTTGAGGCCTTGCAGACAAATGGTCAGAAGACAAAAATATGACATTTAACACCGAGAAATTTCAGCTCTTGAGATATGGTAGAAATGAGGAACTTAAAAAGACTGCATATTATGCTCCAGATAGACAGGAAATTTAGAGAAGCACGAAAGCGGTCGACTTGGGGGTAATAATGACCGATGATGCTAAATTCGAGACACAAAATCAGATAGCAGTAAACAAAGCAAAAAGAGTCGCAGGACAGGTCACTAAGAACGTTCAAAAAGGAGGGACATGACAGTAATGATCCTCCTGCTGAGAACGCTGATCATACCAAAACTTGAATACTGCTCAGTTTTGACGTCCCCATATAAAAAGGAAAAAATTAATAAAGCAGAAGAAACGCACACACATTCCACAACCAAAATTGATGGCTGCAAAGAACTCAACTACTGGGAAAGACTACGTAAACTAAATCTGTACTCCCTAGAAGAAGAGAGAGGTATACCATAATCTACATATGGAAAATGATCGAAAAACTGGTACCAAACCTCAAACTAAACCCAATTACCATCCAAACAACGCTCAAAAATAGGAAAGGCAGAATGTGTAGTGTTCCCAAATTAAAGACCCGACAAGGGACCTCCTCAACAGTGAAGGAAAATAGCTTGGTTGTCAGGGGGCCAAGACTTTTTAACCGGCTTCCTGAGGACCTCAGAAACGTTACAGGGGTTAAAGTTGAAGTCTTCAAGAGAAGACTAGATGCCTGGCTCAGGACGGTACCAGATGAGCCGGGTGTACATGGCTATGTACGGTGGAGCGCAAAAGAGCAACTCGCTCCTCCACCAAACGAGGACTAGAGGCGGGGCCACCAGCTTGACCTTAGTGTGAAGAAAGACCGATGCACGGAACCCAAACAAGGTTAAGATGTTTATAAATATATTTCTACCTACCTTTTTGTATTTTATAATTGGGAAATTAGGGGATGGAGAGTTTACAAACTTTATTAGGGTTCTGATATCATCAATGGCATCCAAAAATTTTTCAGTTGGAGAGTTTGGAGGTCTATAGATGACTATCAGTACAACGTTTAGTTTCTCTCTTTTCACTGCAAGGGTTTCCACGAAACTGTTTGATTTACTTATTACCGTCTCTGTCATATGACTCATGTATATAAATAGCACAGCTACCCTTACGTCTCGCTGTTCTATCCGCTCTTACTAAGTTGAATCCATCGATATGCAATTCTTTCTTATCGATACAGTGTTCGCAGTTATCGCAGTTTTCTTGGCAGTCTTTAAGATGTGTTTCTCTGAGGCATGCGATGTCCGCCCTTGTTTCGTCCATAAAACCTTTCAGGTACGAAACTTTGTTTAATGAATTGTTCAGTTTTATTCCTTGAATATTTGTCAGGACAATGTTTATGTTCTTTGTTTTGTATTGCCACTTGCGCATCTCAAGTTCGTTGTCCTTTGATATCGCGTGTTTTGTAACCTCGTGGTCCTCCGAGATGGATCCGTTCCCACCTACCTGTTCTGGTAGCTTCTTGCCAGGAAGCGGTCCGGCTCGAGGGTTCCCAGCTGTGTCAGCTGCATGTGTTGTGTAAGACTTAGCAGCCGTATTGTGTCCGAGATGTTCAAAAACTTTTGTTTGCTATTTGTATTTAAAGAGTTGTCCTTTGAACTTGTGGGGTGATTGATGGTAGTAGCATTTTCTCCCGTACTGGCAGGTTCCATATGTCGTGTAGGTCTTGCAAATGTCCGGATGGTAGAATTTGCAGTTTCCACCGAATTTGCATGACCATTATTGTAGAAGTAGTTGTACAAGTAAGGGTGTTCGTATATACATTGTCCTCCCTTATATCCGCAAATTCCTTTCACATAATATTTACGTATAGTTTCTTCCCCATTTTTACTTGGGGGCCTTTGTTTTTGGTGGTTTCAGTTTGATTTATTTATTGTCTACTTGTTTGTTTCTATTGCTGCTAATGCCCTTTGTTTAAAATCTTTGGATTTGGATTTGTGCCTCCGTTTCCTCTGTTGGCGCTTCTTTTATTTCTGCTTCTCGTTTCCTCACTTTTTCTTTTTTTTTTCCCGTTCATTTTTCGCAGTTTCCTCTCGTACTATCTTCGTTCCTTCTACTTTTTTCTCCGTTCGCTATTCCTAAATTCCTCTTTTGCCTTTTCCTCATAGTCTCGTTCCGCTTAATTTAAAGACCATAAACGAGTTTATTTCGATTATGCAGCTTTTGCGGAAGAACTTTATTCCGTTCAATTGTTTAGCGCCTGTCGTTATACGCAAGGTTGCGTTCATTTAAATTAAATGATTTAAAAAAAAAAATTATAAAACGCGAAAACTAATTAATCACTATACAGGGTGTCCCGTAAGTCTGGACCCATAGGGAAAAATAATAAAATTACAAAATAGTCCAAAAATTTATTACATAATCTGTTCAAAGTGTCCGCCGTTGTGTCGCACACATAGTTGAAGACGCAATCTCCACTGCGACAGCACTTTCTGAATCACAGTCGCAGAAATTTCTTGACACGCCTCCACAATGCGTGCTTTAAGGTGGAAAATGTTCTGAAGTTTGACCTCGTACACTTTGGCTTTCAAGTGGCCCCACAAATAAAAATCATAATAAAAAATAATAAAAAAATAATAATAATAAAATAATAATAATAACATAATAAAAAAATATATTATAAATCCCTATGGGTCCAGACTTACGGGACACCCTGTAGTATAGGTAATACATAAAGAATGGTAATGAACTTTGCCGTTTATTTTTCAAAAAAACAAGGTTATAGAATTTACTTATAGCTCTATTGATTATAGTGACAAATTAAGATGTTAACCTTTTTTTTTTAAACATTAATTAAAATCATAATAGCCACTGGCCTAAAGTGAATAAGCATTTGTAGAACATTTATTTTTTCTATAAAGCATTAATAGCACCGGTCTGCATGAAAATCGATTTCTTTATTTTGAGTTGTGATTCTGAAGCCGTTCGCTGCGCTGAATTAAAAAATGCGACCAGTTTTTTTCTATCACCCACAGTTTTAAAGTTATTAGCAAAAAAATTTTTGGGCGTTTTGTAATTTTTTACCTTTTTTATCTTTAATTAATTTCATTTTTTCATATTTTTCAGATAGATAACACCAGTACACATTTGAAAACTTGTCGATCGATTTTTACAAACTAGTTGGTGATTGTATATAATTTGAGTGCGCTGATCTCAAAAATATGGTTAGTTTTTCCCTATCACGTATGGTTTTCTTACTACAGGGTATGTCATAAATCCCCCATTTATCTCCAAATGTGAACCATCTTATCGAGACCAACATTGGATTGCACATGCTAGACCATAAATTTTGTCGTTATAGACTACAGTAACGCTTACATAATAATGTAGGGTAAATATATATAACAACCAGTCCCGTTCCCAGCAAAATACTCTCTCCCCTCCCATCAATGGGTGGTTAACATTTGGGGACAAATGTTACCGTTGTGCAGTAACACTCCTTTTAGACTGGTTTTAGAGGAATCTATAAACAACCTCCAGTCACTGGTTTGGTATTCGATGCCTAGCTTGCACACTAATCCTGTGATGTCCTTGCAAAATACCAAGGGACCATCTTCTTCGAAAAAAGGCACGAAGTCTTTCACGATTTCTGTACCAAGCGAAGTATGTGTCGGATGCCAATAAATTGTTCTCCTGCAATCTAGACCCCAAGAGTTCTGCAGAGTCCTTAGGCAGATTCAAATCCCTGACTAAGTCATTTAGTTCGGCTTGGGTTAATGGTTTAGGAGGATCTCGGTCAGCTGTTGGCTGTTCATAAACATCATCATTGTCTGGATTTGGAGCTGAATCAGAATCTGAACTGTATTGATCCAGACTCTCGGGTGGGCGGGGAATAGGAATTTCTGGACCATGGGGTACCGGCCTTATTGCAGATGGAAGACTTGGGTATTGAAGGCTCTCTTTATTCTTTGCATTATAACCTTTAACATTGCAAGAACAGAAGTAACAGTCGTCGGTATGGTTTCTAGGCTCGCGCCATACCATAGGGATCCCAAATGGCAAACTTTTCTTTTTACCTTTGCTCCAATTCCTTAGTGCCGCAACACACGTAAGACAAACCTTGTGTGGAGCCCAACTTTTGTCTTGATCTCCTAATTTAATTCCAAAATAAGCATGATAAGCTCTCTTAATGAAGGTCGTTACATTTGTCCTTTGTTTTACAACAACATACCAACCACAAATATAACAAAATATGTCTGGACTATGGGTACATCCTCTAGAAGCCATTATTAAAATTTTAAAGACGTAATGTTATAATTATCTATCTGAAAAATATGAAAAAACGAAATTAATTAAAGATAAAAAAGGTAAAAAATTACAAAACGCCCCAAAATTGTTTTGCTAATAACTTTAAAACTGTGGGTGATAGAAAAAACTGGTAGCATTTTTGAATTCAGCGCAGCGAACTGCTTCAGAATCACAACTCAAAATAAAGAAATCGATTTTCATGCAGACCGGTGTGATTCTAACATTACGTCTTTAAAATTTTAATAATGGCTTCTAGAGGATGTACCCATAGTCCAAACATATTTTGTTATATTTGTGGTCGGTATGTTGTTATAAAACAAAGGACAAATGTAACGACCTTCATTAAGAGAGCTTATCATGCTTATTTTGGAATTAAATTAGGAGATCAAGACAAAAGTTGGGCTCCACACAAGGTTTGTCTTACGTGTGTTGCGGGCACTAAGGAATTGGAGCAAAGGTAAAAAGAAAAGTTTGCCATTTGGGATCCCTATGGTATGGCGCGAGCCTAGAAACCATACCGACGACTGCTACTTCTGTTCTTGCAATGTTAAAGGTTATAATGCAAAGAATAAAGAGAGCTTTCAATACCCAAGTCTTCCATCTGCAATAAGGCCGGTACCCCATGGTCCAGAAGTTCCTATTCCCCGCCCACCCGAGAGTCTGGATCAATACAATTCAGATTCTGATTCAGCTCCAAATCCAGACAATGATGATGTTTATGAACAGCCAATAGTTGACCGAGATCCTAAACCATTAACCCAAGCCGAACTAAATGACTTAGTCAGGGATTTGAATCTGCCTAAGGACTCTGCAGAACTTTTGGGGTCTAGATTGTAGGAGAACAATTTATTGACATCCGACACATACTTCGCTTGGTAAAGAAGGTAAATATATTTTGTTTATTTCAGTTATTTTTTTATTCTTTCATAAACAAGCAATATGCTTGTCCAAGAGCTAGGAGCTATTTAATTCTGCTTTAATTAGGTTTTACTCTATCACCTAAAGATTTCGTGCTACAAGGGGTGTTGTAATACCTCATCTGTCCCCAAATGTTAACCACCCATTGATGGGAGGGGAGAGAGTATTTTGCTGGGAACGGGACTGGTTGTTATATATATTTACCCTACATTATTATGTAAGCGTTACTGTAGTCTATAACGACAAAATTTATGGTCTAGCATGTGCAATCCAATGTTGGTCTCGATAAGATGGTTCACATTTGGGGATAAATGGTGGATTTATGACAGACCCTGTAGTAAGAAAACCATACGTGATAGGGAAAAACTAACTATATTTTTGAGATCAGCGCACTCAAATTATATAGAATCACCAACTAGTTTGTAAAAATCGATCGACAAGTTTTTAAATGTGTACTGGTGTAATTAATAATTTCAATTTTTATTCCACTGATTTGATATAAAACAAATATTTTATTTCTAGAAAACATTTAAGGTCATCCGGTTATGATAGTTTAATTAGCTGACCCAAAGCAAAGAATTATGGAGTTAAAACTTAAATAAAAAATATATACACAGTATTTTTAAATTACAAATGAAAAGTACAGTATAGCTCGTGAGCCCTAATGCTGATTGAAAAGGAATACTAATTTTGCAGCTCAAATTAAATAACTTGATTTTATACAGTGTAGTGTAGTTTATTAAATGCATAGCAAAAACGTGTTTTTTTGAAGATACTGCCATTTTATCCTAATTAGAAATTGGATCTATATTATAAAAATAAGAAAAGAAAAACAGACCTATAACGGCTTTATCATTCCATATATATAAATTATCGTAATATAGTAAGAATCCTCTTTTAACCGTTAGCCAAACCCGAGTGTCGCCCTTGGTTTACTCGTACTCACACGGTGCTGATTGCAACAGCTATTGCACTCTAGGCCTAGAATAAATCTTAGATATATTTACAAACTGGCACCTTCCGCATATTGCGAAAGCGCAATTTCTTATCCAACCTCGAAGATGATTTAGCTGTTTAAATAGCTAATACGATAGTTTGCTTCAATTACTTCACGTTATTAGTGCTTCAGGAACTTATAGGAATGAAAAGGATCTTTTTTACTTGTTGTTTCAGCGTATCTTGAACATGGAGAAAAAAAAATCAAATAAATCTGTTTTTATTTTTTTTTTAAATAAATAAAAAAAAATCACCAACCCTGGTTATAAGAGAGATTTCTTCGTCGCTCCATCTCAGGCACTGAAATTCGACTAAGGACTGGCAAAGGTCGCAACGGATTGTCTTTGATTCATTCGTTTCTTTTTTACAGTATCCACAGGGTTGTATGAATTTATTTGCCGTTGCCATGTTTCTAATGGTATGCAAAAGATTGTGCACGAAATATTGACTCAAAAGGCTAATTAATTAAGTGAGGTACTTGATTTGACTTTAGAAATGAGGGAGGGAAAGTTTTTCCAGTTGCTCCGGGGGGTGGGGGATGGGGGATGTGGCAGGCTGTAGTTTCTCACTGATTGGTGCCCGGGAGTGTACCGCGGGGGATAACAGGGATATTGCCTTTGGATGGCTATCTAGATTTCCTCGGAGAGAAAACACTCGGAAAAAACGAGCTACCGTATATTTTGGGGGCCTCTTTGCGAGTGACCCATTGCCCACGTTGGGCTAACATCATGAAAAAGAAAAATCAATAGTATTTGTCATTTACCATTACTTATTCGAACTATAGTGGATTTAATTTTCCCAGAAGAGTCCCTTGTTCCATGCACGGTCTGTGTGTAACATAAAACATCTGAGAGAACCATTCTGAGTTGAATCCCATACATACATATATATATATATATATATATATATATACACACACACACACACAGTGTCCCATAAGTCCGGCATCATAGGAAAAATAATAATAAAAGGCAAAACAAAAGCTTTTATTTACAGAACGTGCTCAATATGTCCACCATTATTTTCAATACACAAATTCAGACGTGATACCCAGTCAGCAAGCACACGCTGAATGATGTCAGGAGTAATGGTGTTACATGCCCCAATAATGCGCTGCCGCAAATGTTCAACACTCCTAATTTTCTCTGCTTATACCAGCGCTTTCAAGTGGCCCCAGAGATAAAAATCTATGAGTAGAATTATCTGGATTCGTTTTTCCTTGCTCACAGACATTATGGCCTGTAGAAAGAGAAAAATATGAATTATGGTTTGTAGAAATAGAAAAATATGAATTTCTCCTATGATGCCGGACTTATGGGACACCCTGTACATACACATATATATGTAAAGAACGACGCTTGTATAGAAGAACGTTCCGCACAAGATGAGGAGGGACAACGAACAAATGAAAAGAGGTAATTAATTATACTGTGTTGTTTGCAGTTAAAATGTACACACACACACACACACATATATATATACACGACATAAATACACACACACACATATATATATATATATATATGTGTGTGTGTGTGTACATACATACATTATATATATATATATATATATATATATATATATATATATATATATATATATATATATATTGGGGGGGGGGTCGAAACATCAAAAATCGAGTTTCTCCAATTCGACAGTATGCACGTAGTTGGAAATGATCTCAACATCTTGTAAAAAAAATTAGTATATGTGAACCCCCTTACCCCTTCCATAGCATCCCCCCATTTTACTCTCTCCACAGATATAAACCCCAAATGTGACACTCATGCATTATATTAAGTCTTATTAATTTGGATAGATTATTTAGATAGATTGAATAGATTACATAGATTAATTTAAATAGATTAGATGAATTATATAAATTATTGTCACGTTTTTTGTTTAGTTTCAGATTGTTTATGATTGAATGAGTTATGATTTAATTCCGAATGAGTTATATTAAATTCAGATTGAATGATTCAATTGCTAGAATTTAACAATTAGTTTCTTGTTATTAATGCTACTAGGCCTAAATAAGTGAAATCATGGCGACAAGAAGCAAAACGCACAATTCAACATTTGGTCACCCTGCAGAATTTCCACCTTCAATGGCTGACGTATTTAGGCATTATTTATTTGTTAAGAAAACGAGAAGAACTGATTTCGAAAGGTTCTAGAACAGCAAAAGAATGTTACAGAATTGTCACTAAAGGTGTGGAAGCCATTTGGGGGAAGTTTTCCTTTCCACATATAGGATTTGAAGGAATAGCTATAAAAGTTGAACGATTGATAGAATCTGCAGCAAAGCTAAATAAAGTACCATTAAAACAAAGAAAAACAGTTTTCAGCAGAAGGTGGAGACATTCGATGAAATGTTTGATACTTGTACTTGTACTTGTACTTGTTACGATAAAAAATCAGTCGAACGGATTGCAGATGTGATATTAGAGTTCCAATGATTGAGTGGGAGTCTTTTGTGGGGCAGAAACAAAGAAAAAACCAACTAGGACCAATCGACAGAGTAACGACTTCCGCAAGAAAAAGGACTCACGATAGAGTTAAAGGATTAGAAAGAAGAGCCAAGATAAGCCTAGATATGAATGTCGCCTCAACCAGCAAACTGGACCCTTTACATATTATGGAAGATGAGAGCATGGAAATTGATGATGACAGCGATGATATTGACTTTGTTCCGGATTTTGAGCTGAGAGAAAACCATCAGAACAGAATTACTTATGATAACTTAACAATAACAGCAGATAGATACCGTGTAAGTGACAGAGTTACTGCAGCTATAGTAAATGCAGCTTTGAAGGATATGGGAATATTAGACGAAACCAATATGTTGGATAGGAAAAAAGTGGAAAGAGAAAGAATAGGCGTGGGTAAAAAGAACATAATCAAAGTGAAATCAAAGAACACAGATTGAAGGCATCGGATTTGATGGTAGAAAGATCAAACTAAGACAAAGAAGGGAATGGAGTACGAAGAACCAGGGCTGTGGAGTCGGCACATAAAAAACCGACTCCGACTCCGACTCCTCAATTTTTTGTCTATCCGACTCCGACTCCGAAGGTATATTAATTCTAAATCTGCTATGATGATAATTACACAAGAGGCATTTCATCACCATCACGTGAAGCATCATCATCTGTGGTCATTGTTACGGTAACTTTGTCTGTAGTAAAGAATCTTGTAAGTGGTGCTTGTCGTTCAGTAGATTTCTGATCTTTTGTTAACTTCGTAGTAGTTGGAAGGTTTTTATTACTATCTTTCTCAATGACAACTTCTAAAATTTTGGGATGGAAACACTGCAAATGTCTTTTCAAATTTGATGCTCTGGTTGGTGCATTTTTATCAGAGCCAGTAAAACCACTGATTTTTGCTTCACATAATTTTTCATCATCTTCTATCATACACTGACACACGAAATGTTTCCCATCTGTGGTTATTGTAAAATATTAAAAAACTGCAGACTTTGTTGGAAGTGTCTTTGCCATTGTGAAAGGGGTTTTAGATTTGAAAGTTAAAAACTTATGAAATTTAGAAAGAACTCGAAATTAAATAAGCATTAAAAATAAAAAATATTATCTGAAAAGAAAAAATGAATTAATGGCATTAGTGTCTGAAATGGAAAACATTGTGTTTATTATTTAAGTGGTTTAACCACCATAGCTGCCAGTGATATCACACACAAAAACATATTTTATTAAAATTTATATTGAGGTCGGAGTCGGAGTCAGTACATTTTTACCGACTCCGACTCCAGCACCACCAAAATTGCTTCCGACTCCGACTCCACAGCCCTGCGAAGAACATTATGTAATAGTCAAAGAACCTGGTGATGTTTACATGGATCATATAGCTCCAGATAACGGAACTGCTTGTTGTATTGCAGATGAAATAATAACTTTTATAGTTGATTCTAATAGCAAAGAATCCCTCAAAGCTTTGCTATGCGATAGCACCCCAGTGAACACTGGCAGGATTGGCGAAGTGCTAAAATTGATTGAATTATATCCGGACAGGCCGGTACAATGGCTGATTTGCCTTTTGCATGCAAACGAACTGCCCTTCAAGCACGTATTTGAAGCAATTGATGGAAAAACTTCGGGACCAAACACCTTCAAAGGTTCTTTTGGAAATAAACTCCCGAGAGGATTTGACGAAACTGGATATAGTTGATTATACCCCTGTAGAGGGCAACATTAAAGAAGTTTCGGCCGATATTGTTAAAAGTTTCAGCAGTGACCAAAAATATATGTATGAAATGTGCATTAGCATACAATCTGGACGCATTTCACAAGCGTTAGCCACCAGATCTCCAGGTGCCCTCTTATCATGCAAGATGGCTAACACGAGCAAACAGGATCCTGCGCTTATATGTCTCTACACGGAATCCAGACAAAAACATCCAAGACCTAGTAAAAATTATAATGCTGGTTTACACTCCAGGCTGGTTTTGGATAAAGTCTCATCCAAAGGCAAATGAGGGAGCATCTAATTTTTGGTATATCATGCACTTGCTTAAAGGCTTAGATAAAAAGCATCGGATGATTATGGAGCGTGTCCTCAGAAATAACGCCTATTTTGCACACCCAGAGAATATCTTACTCTCAATGATAACAGACACAAGAAGAGAGGTCAGAGAGCTAGCTCTTCAGCACATCATTCGAACAAGAACTAGGAGCACCAATGCGAGAAATTTTGAGCTGCCAAAAACACTGAACTTTGAAGCAGACGATTATCCTAACATGATCGACTGGGACAACGAAACCATCACCCCTCCACCCATTTTACAGAACTTTACAAATGATGATCTTCTTAAAGTTCGAAATGAACCACTTCAGCTTATTCCTTTTCCCTGCTACCCGTGTTCCAATGGAAAGGCCAGTGGTGTCAGTAATTTACGATTTTAAATTTCTTTAGGTGAATATTTTGGTTTTAATATGCTTCAATTGATTCTTTAAGTAATATACAAAGAAAGATTTCTTATTATATATATATATATATATATATATAATAAAGCTTACTTTAACTTTACTTATATCATTATTTACTTTAATCTTTGTCCTTTATCAGGTTTTTTTATTCAAAAAATTGGTTTCAATTTCATTTCAATTTAAAAAAAGGGGGGGCATATGCAACGGGTAGGGGGGGGCGCATTGCGGTGTAATTACAGTATGTTGTTTAGGGGCCCAAAGGAAACTCCGAGCAGTGCGTAGAATAAGAAAACAAAATTTCGTCCCCCCCTAAATTTTATACATAATATATATATATATATATAATATATATATATATATATATATATATATATATATATACACAGACACACACAATATAATATATATAATATATATACACACACACACACACATATATACATATATACACACACACACACATATATACACATATATATATACATATATATACATATATATATATATATACATATATACACACACACACATATATACATACATAATATATATATATACATATATACACACACACACATATATATATATATATATATATATATATATATATATATATATATATATATATATATATAGGGTGTCCCATAAGTCCGGCATCATAGGAGAAATTCATATTTTTCTATTTCTACAAACCATAATTCATATGCTCGGGATGCCAATTTCCCGTCCACCATTCTGTTCAGTGACGAGGCTGTTTTTTAAGGAAATGCTGAGGTAAATCGACAGAACACCCGCTACTGGTCTCAAAACAACCCTCACTGGTATACCTCTTCAAAGGAACAAGGTGCATCTCGGGTGATGGTATGGTGTGGCATTTGGAAGGATCGCATCATAGGCCTCCTCTTCTTCGATGAACATGTCACTGGAGGCACCTACCTACGTATGCTCAAGGAAGAAGCATTTCCCAGTGTCTTGAACGAAGAAGGAAATTTCCCAACATGGTTCCAGCAAGCATGACTCCAGATTCCTGGGATCTTGGGAGCATTGCTCCAGTAAATTTGACCATGAGAAAAAGTAAATTTGGGTTTGGGTTTTGTTCATCCGCTAGACGTTATGCAATTTTTTTTGCGTATACGTTCTTGTACAAACCAATTTTTTTAATTACAAATTTAGTTATTTTAAGTTTAGTTGGTAATTCATATTTAACAATATTTTTATTTGTTAAGCTTCAATTTTGATAATTAAAATTTTATTAAAACGTATATTTTTAATATAAAATTATCAGGATTGGACTATGTTCCATTGATCTCGGCCAGGTTTGATAAATTGGCCAGATAATTACTTGTGCGGTTTTAAGTAATCCACCATGACTCTAGAATTGAAAAGTTTAGTTAAGTTTAAACTTACTTTTACTTACCTACTTTTACTTACTCTTCCTTACTTTTACTAAGTTTAAAGCACTTACTTTTACTTACTTTCATTGTACTATATTTACTTACTTTTACTCACTTTTACCATACTATATTACTAACTTTTACTTATTTTGTATTTTTTCAGGTAGTCAATAATCAATAATGGATCCTAATATTGATGAAGTTGGAGAGAAAAGTGAGGGTGTTAAAAGGGGTTACTTTTGTGGTCAATGCAAGAACAAATATTCAAAGAAGCAAAACTGGGAGGAACATTTTAATTCCAAAAAAATATTTGTTACAATACAAGAGGTCCCAGAGTTTGGGCCCACAGCTTAGATATTGCAGTAAAGAAATACCAGGATGAAGTGCAGCAAAGAGATACGGCAAAGCAGTCATTTAGTTTGTTCACAAAATGTGCTAGTGCTAGACCTCAGAAAAATGAACCAACTTCATCAACTGCTAATCTAGAAAATGAAACTTTTTCACTAGATGTTTCACAGACTGAAGAAAGTGCTTCTCCTCCACCTAAGAAACAAAAGGTAAGTGAGGAATCTGCGCATCAGACTAACAAAACTGCTTTAGAGGAATTTGAAAATTCCCAAATCCAGAAGACATTGAATGCAATTTTGCGCCTAACAAAAGAAACTCACCAAGCTGTTGTGGTTAATAAAGAGAAGAGTCAAAATATACCTTCAAGTTCAAGTGTTGCATCCAAATCGAATAAAGCAAAAAGCAACAGGCACTAGATCTGCTGTAATGATCACACAGAAAGCCATTGATCAGTGGCCAAGCATACATGGCGGTAAATTCACAACAAATGCCTACATGCAAGGTCTAACATCGTCCACTGTTGCTGCTGCAATGAATAAATAAACTTAAGGTGAGTTATAAACTGTACATTATTGTATTATTATGTTTAGCTAAAACAATTTGTAATTGGTATGTCGTAAATTCAAGAGTTTACTATCATTAACCTATCTAGTGGTGTAAGGGGAAAAAAAGTAAATTCAGAGCTGTGCTCCAGTAAATTTGTTCAAATCTGGAGTCATGCCAGCAAGACGGCGCTCCTGCACATTACAGCACCCAAGTAAGGGAATACCTGTACCAACAATTCCCTGGTCATTGGATAGGACGTCGAGGGCCTGTGGAGTGGCCAGCTAGAAGCCCGGATCTCACGCCACTAGATTTTTATCTCTGGGCCACTTGAAAGTGCTGGTATACGCGGAGAAAATTAGGAGTGTTGAACATTTGCGGCAGCGCATTATTGGGGCATGTAAACACCATTACTCCTGACATCATTCAACGTGTGCTTGCTGACTGGGTATCACGTCTGAATTTGTGTATTGAAAACAATGGTGGACATATTGAGCACGTTCTGTAAATAAAAACTTTTGTTTTGCCTTTTTTTATTATTTTTCCTATGATATCGGACTTATGGGACACCCTGTATATATATGCACACACAGGGTGTTTCAGGAGGAAAGGTCAATACTTCGGGAGGGGATAGGATCGGTCATTGTGAGAAAAATGTTCATATCAACACGAGTCTAATTCTGAATGGTTACGGAGATAGAGCTGTTTGAATGTGATGCGCGCGCAGCTCTTCCTCCCCCTTCCCTCCCCTATAACCTTGAACCATGTAAGCTGTAATGTAAGCATGTAACATAAGCCAATCGACAGCTGACTGTTGAGTGACATTGTTTGGTGTTTGAAGCACCTTCACACATGCCGAATATGCAGATATGGTGTATGTCTACGGTTTTTGCGATGGAAATGCAACAGCTGCTGTTGCAGAATACCATCGACGGTTTCCGAACCGCAGAATTCAGGATCGAAGTGTTTACCAGGGTTTTCAACACATTGCGTGAGATTGGTACACTTCCCAGCGCTCATGTTTCATCTGAACGTGAAGGTCAACAAGATGTGGATGAAGTGGAAAACATTCTTCGGTTGGTAGAGCGTAATCCTACTACTAGCTCACGAAGAATTTCTACATGTCTCGGTGTACCACACACAAGAGTATGGCGAACATTACGTGAGGAAGGCTTGCATCCATATCACGTACAGCGTGTAGAACACCTTCAACCAGGAGACGCTGCCATGCGACTGGAATTTTGTCATTGGGTAAATGCTAATCGCCGATTGCATCAACTAATACTGTTCACCGATGAAGCTACTTTCACCCGTGACGGTATCAACAACACTCGTAACTCTCATCGGTGGTCAGACGAAAATCGAAATGCCACTGTGGGAACATTTTCAACATCGCTTCTCTGCCAATGTGTGGTGCGGTATCATCGATGATCAGCTGATTGGCCCTGTTACTTTAGAGCAGTGGTGGTGAACCTATGGCACGCGTGCCCAGTTGGCACGCGATAAAATTTGCCTGGCACGCCTAAGCATAGAATTTTTTTAGCGAAAATATGAGTATAAAATAATAGACTTCATGTTTATAATTTGGTGTAATATATAAAAACTTTGGTGGGCACGCGAATTTTTTTTTGTATGGTTTACATGGTTTTTTGGCACGCGACTGTAAAATAGTTCGCCACCCCTGCTTTCGAGAATCGTCTTACAGGACAAAGTTACCTAGAATTTCTGCAAAATGAATTGCCAGGACTATTGGAGGATGTTCCTTTGGCTACACGCGCTGGTATGTACTTTCAGCATGACGGAGCTCCTCCACATTCTACCCGTCTGGTGATGCAATACCTAAATCAAACTTTACCTAGTCGATGGATCGCCGCGGTGGTCCCATTCAATGGCCACCAAGGTCTCCAGACCTCTCTCCGTTAGATTATTGTTTGTGAGGGTGGATGAAAAGTCAAGTTTACAAAAGAAAGGTGGATACACGAGACGAATTGCTCGCGCGCATTTTGGATGCTACTGCCCGCATAAAGGAACGTCAAGATCAACTCAGACGAACAACACGCGATCTTCGCACACGAGTTACATAGTGAATTGAGGTTGACGGTGGGATTTTCGAAAACGTATTGTAAACTGTAACAAATTTGTCATTTCTGTATCTGATACCATTCAAAATGCCAATGTTTAAACATTAAATGTTAGAAACAGTAATTGGTTTCTCTTTCTTGATTACCATTAACAATGCTTTTGTATTTGTAGATTCAAACAGCTCTATCTCCGTAACAATTCAGAATTAGACACATGTTCATATGAGCTTTTTTCCTCACAATGACCGATACTATCACCTCCCGAAGTATTGACCTTTCCTCCTGAAACACCCTGTGTGTGTGTGTGTGTGTGTGTGTGTGTGTGTGTGTGTGTGTGTGTACAGGGCGTCCCAAAAAAATGTATACACACTTTCACAGCTGATAGCTCAATTGATGTTTCTTTCTTTCCAAGTTAAACCCATTAGAATTAATAATGGCAGTCAGACTAAGCTTTGAACAAAGGAAATTCATTCTAAAATGCTACTGGAAGTGTGAAAACGCAGTTGAAGTGCAAAGACAGTTTAGGAGGGAGTTTCAAACAGATCCACCAACGCGACTTACCATCACTCGAATTAGAGATAAGTTTGAAGCCGATGGAACTGTTCAGAATGTCCACAAGAAGCGTTCCGGAAAACCACGGACATCGACAAGCCGCACAAAGCAAGAAAGAGTACTGGAAACGTATCACCAAAGTCCAAGAAAATCTGTGCGGCAAGCGAGTCGTGAGGTAGGAATTTCAGAATCGTCTGTCCAACGCATTTTGAAGCGCTGTCAATGGAAAAGTTACATTCCAAGATTAGTCCATGCTATTAATGAAGATGATCCGGACCGAAGAGTGGAGTATTGCGAGTGGTACTTGGCACGATGTGGATGTGGATTGGACGAAGGGGTTTCGTAGAATATCCTCCGCGTTCACCAGACCTCACACCACTAGACACCTTGGTGGTGTAGTGGTTAGCGTCGTTGACTACGAATCCATCGGCCCCGGGTTTGAGACACGACGGCAGCCGGCGCGCTGCAAAACCCAGCTGTTCATCCTTCCACACAATAAAGAAAGTGGTTGGTAGATAAATGGGTACCTTAGGTGGCCTAGTGGTTAAGACGTTGAGCTGCTGACGGGGCGTGGTTCGGATTCCACGTTAAACTGTAGGTCTAAGGTGGAGTGAAAAGCTTGACCTTCGCCAGAATGAACAATTCGGGCGGAAGCTAACCATATATATATATATATATATAGGGTGCCACTTATTTGGGGTGTTTTTCATTTTTTGGGAATTTCTATCAGGACGGGCGCATTTCTGGTGTCATTCCGTCTAAAAACATTGTGTGTAAAATATTTTTGAAATAAAATAATAATTAGAACTGCCTCAACGAGGTCAAAGTTTATACTTTTTGTCGAAAAGTACTCATGGCGTTCTGTTATCATGTCAGTTTTCGTTTCGATAGCTGCTGTAGTTTCTGAGTTGAAAAATGATAACAGACAGACAGACGGACGGTCAGAGTCGTTGGTTTAGTCTTCCGCACTGGTGTACAGAAGACTAAAATGAGGTATTATACAGGGTGTAACACGAGTTTATCCAAATATTGATACAGGCGAAAGAACATGTTATTCTAAGTAGAAAATGGGTTGGGACGAGTTTTGCCAACACTAACAGTGTTTCATTCTCTTTTTCAGTGAGTTCTGAAACGACGTGATGGCTTCGGCAACAAGATCTAAAACAGCAGTCTATCTCCTGGGGACCGTGGACCACAGCATCACAGGAAGCATGCTGCCTACGGGAAAGCAGGCGCTTCAGTACTTTTTCCACCTTCACCTTGACGTCAAGAAGCCGATCAAGGAAGCAGCCGCTGAGACAGTGACCGCAGTCAAGGAATTCTGGGAGCGGTCCCGTATTCCTACGCAGAAAGACCAACGCGCAAGGGACAAGGTTCTCCGAATGTACGAGAAGTGGCGGGCTCTGAACAAGAACTCGAAACGGCGCACTGTGACCCAAATCAGGAACGAGGCCGAGTTCCTCTCATCCCTTGACCGCCTCTTCGACATCGCACACGAACAGGCGATGTCGATGATCACAATCGAAGAGGACAGGGAGTTCCTGACGGGACAAAGGGCCGAGGTGCGGCGCGGCCGCATCTCCTCCACACGTGACATGACGCTGCACACTGAGGAGGAGCGTGCGAGGAGACAGGAAGCGGAAAGGAGCCGCCGGCAAGATGATGAAAGGGCGAACAGAGAGAGCCGAGAAGAACTCGTCGAACTGGCATCGAGCTCCAGCTCAGGTGCAAGCAGCCCGACTCGGTCACCGACACGGCGTCGTCGCCGAGAAGAGAGGAAGAGCTCTCTCTCCCGGGCCCGTCCACGTCGAATGCAGAAGCATCTACGACCCCTTTACCACCCAAGCGATTCCGCGCGTCGAAAAAGATGATCACCCCTGATCTCTCCGCAGCGATGGATCGGACGAAACTTACCGACCGAGAAGGTGTTTTTTTGCTGTCGGCGGCTGCGAGGAGCTTGGGCCACGACCCTGAGGAGCTGGTCTTGAACCGCGAATCCTCCCGCCGCGACCGAGCAAAGTTCCGTGCTATGGCAGCAGCGGAAATGAAGGCAGCCTTCCATCCTACTGTGCCGCTGACCGTTCACTGGGACGGGAAAATCGTACCAGCGGCTGACGGAGGCCCTGCTGAAGATCGCCTTCCAGTTCTGGTGTCTGGGGAGAACGTCGACAAGCTTCTGGCTGTGCCCAGCCTCCCCGACGGCACCGGCCGCGCCATGGCGGAAGCCGTCCTCTCTGCCCTCGAGGATTGGGACATCAAGGGACGGATCTGTGCCCTCTCTTTTGACACCACCGCCTCAAACACAGGACTCTCAGGAGGAGCTTGCTATATCATTGAGCAGAAACTCGAGAAGACAGTGCTTCATTTGGCTTGCCGCCACCACATCCACGAACTGGTGTGCGAGAAGGCATTCACGGCGTGCCTCGGTCCCTCTACTGGTCCTGACATCCTCCTGTTCAAACGATTCGCCGCCCAGTGGGACTTCATCGATCAAACCAAAGCGAAGCCCTTCGAGGATGGAACCATGCCGCAGCACCTGAAGGACGCCCGCGACGACCTGCTGATCGAATTCAGCCGCCTCCTCGACGGTCAACATCCACGTGATGACTACAGGGAACTTCTGGAGCTCTCTGTAATTGTGCTGGGCGGTCCGAACAAGCGGGGTGCCCGGTTCGCTCGTCCCGGCGCCTTCCATCGCGCGCGCTGGATGGCAAAAGTCATCTATGCCATCAAACTGTTCCTGTTCCGGGAACAGTTTCAGATGTCGTCAGGCGAAGCGGCTGGAATCCGGCGATTCACCATCTTCGCCGTGTCCATCTACGTGACGGCCTGGTACAAAGCGCCGCTCCCGGCAACGGCCCCAGCCGCGGACCTCGCGCTGCTCAAGGCCCTCGTCTATTATCCGGACTCAGCGGTGGCCAAGGCGACGGCGACAGTCTTCGCCAGGCACCTATGGTACTTGAGCGAGCGCCTCGTCACCCTGGCCATCTTCGACGAGGGTATCGACTTGGCGACAAAGCGGGAGATGATTAAAGCGATGGAAGAAGAGGAAGGATCGGAGGATCCCCCGCGGCGTATCAATGTGGACCTGTCCACCGCCTCAATCGCCAACAATACATTGGCCAAGTTCACAACGACTACATCAAAGGAGTTCTTCAAGGTTCTGGACATCAGCACCGCCTTCCTGCTCAAGGATCCGGAGGAGTGGCGGACGGACCCAGCCTTCATCGCCGCATCCCGCCGAGTCCAGGCCCTTCAAGTTGTCAATGACTTCGCGGAGCGCGGGGTGGCGTTGATGCAGTCTTTCAACCTGGCCCTTACCAAGAGTGAAGACCAAAGGCAGTTCCTCTTACAAGTGGTCGAGAAGCACCGCTGTGACTTCCCAACCGCCCGCAAGTCCACCGTGACCTCTGCAAAGTAGGCAACAATGAGAGGGAGATGGGCGCCCATGATACCCCCCCCCCCTTGAGGGGCTAATACTCGAGTTGAGGGGGACCTAGAGTTGAAAGTATGAAGTCCAGTTATATGTTTTAGGTCAAGATTAGTAGCTTGAACAAACTAGAAGTGATATTTTATTTGCTAGAGGCATAGAACATCATGATCTAAAATTTCTACTTTTCGAGAAAATATACAAACTTTGACCGTATTGAGGCAGTTCTAAATATTGTTTTATTTCAAAAATATTTTACACACGATATTTTTGACAAAATGGAACCAGAAACGCGCCCGTCCCGATAAAAATTCAAACTTTCGAAAATAAGTGTCACCCTAATATATATATATATATATATATATATATATATCGGGTGGTCCGAAAAAAATGACTCATTTTTTAAAAATTAATATCTCAGTAACCCCCTTCCTTATCATGACAATTTTTATATGCAAGATACTTTCAAACTTCTTTTTTTGAATGCAAGAAACGGAATTCTGATATCTTTTATAGTTTTCTCGCAATTAACAAAAGTAACAACATGGGTCAAAAAAACAAAAATCGCAATATATCCGTTTTTTATACGATATCATTTTTATACGATATCATGCGATATTTTTGCAAGTTATTACAAAACTCTACAGGAATGAACAAGTCAAATTGTGGATATTTTTATTTTTTAACAATTCGTCAGTACCCTTAATGATGTTGTCAGAGGAAGATCGTATTCTCATTAAAAATTGTTACTGTGAAAAAGGATGGAAGACTGGAAGGTTATTGCAAGAGTTTCCCGGCAAAAAGTGGAAAAGGCGTGCAGTGGAAAGACTCTTAAAGAAGATTCGTGAATCGGGAAGTACTGCCAGAAAACCAGGAAGCGGTAGACCTAAAACAGCTTCGGTTCCAGAAAATGTGGATTACATCAACGATAAAATCTGCTCTCAAGAAGATAAACCAGGAAGTCATTTGTCACAAAGAACAATTGCTAAACATTTGAATATTGGAAAGACTTCTGTACACCGAATAATTAAAGCACAAAAACTAAAAGCCTTCAAAAGAATAGTATCTTCTAGAAAAAGTGATACTGTTAAGGATAAAAGAAAAACAAGGTGCAGAAAGTTACTTGATAATTTCTCTGTCGTTGATATTAAAAAGATAGTCTTCACGGATGAAAAAGATTTCACTCTAGAAATTCCGCGAAACCGTCAAAATGATGTTGTCTACGGGCGTGGTAAAAAGTGTGACATTTCAATAAACAGATTGTATCATGAAACGTCAAGATTCTCCAAAAAGGTTATGATATCTGCAGGGGTCTCTTGGAATGGCAAGACAGATGTTCATTTTATTGAAACTGAAAAGACAAAGGTGAATTCTGCAAATTACATTGAACTTTTAAGAACAAAATTGTTGCCGGATTGTCGTCGCCTGTATCAAGAAAATGATTTCATATTTCAACAAGATGGAGCACCGTCGCATACAAGCTACGCCACACAGTCGTTTCTGATTAGCAATACACCAAAATTAATAACGAAAAATGAGTGGCCACCACAAAGCCCAGATTGTAATCCTATGGACTACTCAATTTGGGAGTTACTAAAAGAGAAGGTTTACCGAGGTCGACGAGAAAAATTCACCGAATCAGAATTAAAAAGTAAAATATTTGAATCTTGGCAAGAAATTGGCATTAATGAAGTAAGAAGTATTATTTTTGTGTGGAAGAAAAGACTTAGATTAGTGTGTCAACAGAGTGGTGGTCCAATCGATCATTTACTGTAAATTAATTAGTTAAATTTCTGATTAAATTTTTCCTTTCTCATGATATTCGTTTTTTTGACCCATGTTGTTACTTTTGTTAATTGCGAGAAAACTATAAAAGATATCAGAATTCCGTTTCTTGCATTCAAAAAAAGAAGTTTGAAAGTATCTTGCATATAAAAATTGTCATGATAAGGAAGGGGGTTACTGAGATATTAATTTTTAAAAAATGCGTCATTTTTTTCGGACCACCCGATATATATATATATATATATATGGTGAGTCAAAAGTCTCCATATATAGGCAAAATGGTCATGATAAATAAAGGATTATTTAATTTTTATTTTTTTGCAGATGATGTGCCGAGATGCCTTTGTCCCAAGAAGAGCGTATAGAGATCATTCTTCTTGCAGGATCAGGAAGCTGTCGCAAGGTTGCCGATGATTTTAACAGGAGACACGCCCCCGGCACGCACATCACACACGACACCGTTGCCAAACTCATTGAGAAGTTCAAGAAGACTGGAAGTGTTGCAGACCAACCGAGAAGGGGCCGTCCACGAACAGCCACCACTGACGGCACAGCGACCATGGTGCTGGCAGCGTTCGCAAAGTCCCCAAAAAAGCACTCGACGGATGTCTGCAGAATGCGGTGTCAGCCAAAGGAGTAGCGTCCGCATTATGAAAAAGAACACAGATGGCATCCATACAAAATGCAAATGTTGCAGTATCTTAGCGAAGACGACCCGGACAGGCGGCTGGAATTCTGTGAATGGGCAAGAACAAAAGTAGACGAAGACACGGAGTTCTCGGCTGGCATCCTGTTTTTAGATGAAGCCAACTTTTATGTTCATGGAGAGGTTAATCGTCAAAACGTACGTTATTGGAGTGATGACAACCCGCACTGGATGAGTCCCTCAAAGACGCAAGGCGCTGGAAAAGTGATGGTGTGGTGCGAGATATGGGGCAACACAATTGTTGGCCCTTTTTTCATTGACACCAATCTGAATGCCGAAATGTATCTAAACATGCTGCAAGACACAGTCATGCCGTCCCTGCTGAACGAGGACGGGGGATTTCCAGCGTACTTTCAGCAAGACGGGGCGCCACCCCATTACGGTATCTGCGTACGCCAGTGGCTGGATCAGCAGTTTCCGGGTCACTGGATTGGCAGCCGTGGTCCCGTGGAGTGGCCTCCGAGGTCCCCAGACCTCACCCCCCTTGATTTTTACTTGTGGGGGCACTTGAAGGCCATGGTGTACCAGGTGAAAATACAAAACACGGATCACCTAAAGGAACGCATTCGTGATGCGTGTGCACGCATACGCATAACACCAGACGTGTTAACGCGCGTTTGCCATGACTGGGAGGAACGCATCCGTATGTGCATTCAGTGTAATGGTGCCCACATAGAGCATATTTTGTGACTTACAAGTGATTGCATAATAAAGTGACCATTTTGCCTATGTATGGAGACTTTTGACTCACCCTGTGTATATATATATATATATATATATATATATATATATATATATATATATATATATATATACTAGATGGCTGGCTCAGGATGGTAGCAGATGAGCCGGGTATACCTGGCTATGCGCGGTGGAGAGCGCGAGAGCAACTCGCTTCTCCACCAAACCAAGCCAAGCTTTGAGGCAGAGCCACCAGCTTGACCTTTGTGTGAAGAGAGACCAACGCACGGAACTGCTACGAGGTTACGATATATACAGTATATTATAACCTTGGTTAACCTTAGTTTTGCTTCCGCCTGAATTGTTCATTCTGATGAAGGTGAAGCTTGTCACTCCAACTTAGACCTACAGTTTAACGTGGAATCTGAACCACCTTCCACCAGCAGCCCAGCGTCTTAACCACTAGGCTACCCGGGGTACCCATTTATCTACCAACAAAATTTTTTGTGTGGAAGGATGCAGTGGTGTAGTGCTAAATAAAGAAGTGAGGGAACGCATTTTGAAAGTGTTACTCAGATGCGGGGGGGACAATGGCGAGCGCGGCGAGCCCATACAGCTGGGGATCCGGGGGCACTGTAAGCCCCCCGGGAAATCTTTTGAAATCTGACCAATTTCAGGGATATTTTGAGGTCAAATGCACTGGATATTAGGATATATTCCAAGGTTGAAGATGCAGTATTTCCAGTGTCATTAGATATACGACACCCAGTACGATCAATAAAAATAGCTAACAACTGGAATGATTAACTAAAAAAAAGTTAACAACTGTTATGCCGTGGTGACTGTTTCACCAGATCTTTATAGGCTAGCATTGCCTCAGTCGAAGCTAAAAGAAATGAAACAGTTAATGATTCTTTCACATATTTCTTCTAGGGGTGGGAATTAAAATTTCATGACGTTAGAGATTTGTAAGTTCGGATTTATTTGAAATAGTGAGGGAACGCCGTTCCGTCTACCAAAATAAGTAAGGGAACGCCGTTCCCACGCGTTCCCACAGCACTACACCACTGGAAGGATGAATAGCTGGGTTTTGCTGCGCGCCGCCTGCCATCACCGGGTCTCGATCCTGGGGCCGATGGATTCGTAGTTAGCGACGCTAACCACTGCACTACCGAGGCGCATATATATATATATATATACACACACACGAGGGTAATTCAATAAGTATCCGCACTTTTTATTTTCACATCTTATAGATTATAATATAAAACATCACTTCTCAACATTGTCTCCCTGCTTCTCAAAACACTTCGTCCAGCGATATACAAGCTTACTAATGCCATCCCAAAAAAATGCTTTTGGCTGTGTGCTTAGCCAGTCATACACCGCCTCCTTCAGGTCATCATCGCCTTGGAATCGCTAACCTCTCAAAGCGTCTTTTAGTGGTCCAAAAAGGTAAAAATCCGAAGGTGCCAGGTCTGCACTGTAGGCTGGATGGTCGAGAACTTCAAATTTAAGTTCTTGAAGGCATTTTCTAGTCTGTGCAGCGGTATGAGGGCGGTCACCTCATTTTTCATTTGTTCGTTATTTCTCTTCCTCGTGTGCAGAACACTCCTCTATACTTACGTATAGAGGCTACTACAAAGAGAAGCCACAATGCAACCTTCGGATATCCAGCAAAATTTTCATCTGCCATGACGCCATCAAAGGCTGATGTTGTAAGGCACTTCCATTTTATTGTTAGAGAGGAAGAATCTAAAGCACAGGGTAAAATAAGTAAAAATGATTGCTATAACGTAGTTGTTCAAGATATAAAAGAAATTTGGCAAAAATTTTCTTTCCCAACAATTGATACAAAGGGAATTTATGTTAGAGTTACTAGACTTATAGAAGATGCTGATAAGTTAACTAAATGCCCTATGATAAAAAGAAATGAAATATATTATGAAAAATTAAAGAAATATGACGAGATGTTTGACATATCTTCATGCCACTGTTATGATAAAGGCATAAGGGATAGAAAACTTTTGTAGGTGTGAACATAAAATACCTATTATAGAATGGGAAGCTTTTATTGGTCAAAAAGAAAGAAAAAACCAGTTAGGAAAACTGATAAAAAAACTACTTCAAGTAATTTGAGAAAGTTGGGCAAAATCCAAAAAGCACAGGAAAGGGAAAAAAAAATCAAAAGAAAAATTAAGAGAAGCAAGGGAATTTGTATCATCAGAAGTGATGGAAGATGATAATGAAAATGAAGATGTCGATTTTCAAGACAAGAAGGACTTAGATTATGAAGAAGACTTAGAATCAATAGAAAATTTTCAAAATAGATATACCTATGAAAATTTAGCCAAAACTTCAGAGAGATATATAGGGTAAGCAATAGGGCCACAGCAGCCCTTATAAACGCTGCCTTAAAAGATATGAAGATTTTAAGTTTAGAAAATATACTTGATCGAAAAAAAGTTGAAAGAGAAAAAAACAGAATTGGTAAAATAAACAATGATAAGTATAAAGAAGAAAACCAAAATGTGGAATGAATTTATTGGATTTGATGGAAGAAAAGATGATACACTGACAGAATCAGGCAAAATAAAAGAAGAACACTATGTTATAATTAAAGAGCCGCAAAGCGTTTACATTGATCACGTAGTACCAGATAATGGCACTGCAAGGGCGATTGCTGATGAAATAATTACTGTTATTGAAGATTCAAATAGTGCTAATTCAATTAAAGGTCTACTTTGTGATGGAACCCCAGTGAACACAGGCAGAATTGGAGTGGTCATTAAATTAATAGAACTTCATCTTGGCAGGTCCCTTCAGTGGCTCGTTTGTGAATTACATTTAGACGAATTGCCCTTGATGCACTTTTACAAAAGCATTGAGGGCAGAACCACTGGCCCAAACACCTTTGAAGGGCCACTTGGCAAGAAATTAAAAACCGATTTAACAAAACTGAAAGTAATAAATTTTGAACCGATAGAAGCTAAAGTTCAAGAAATACCTCCTAATATTGTAAAAGATTTGAGTATTGACCAAAAATATTTGTACAAAATGTGTCATGCAATACAAACAGGAAATGTTTCTGAGGGTCTCGCTGTAAGATCTCCAGGACGACTAAATCACGCCAGGTGGCTGACTTTGGCTAATAGGGTTCTCCGCCTATACATTTCTACATCAAATCATGATACTAACCTAAAAGATCTTGTCATCAATTTTTATGCCCCTGCGTGGTTTCAAATAAAATCACACCCAAAAGCCACTGAGGGTGCGCGAAATATTTGGTTTATGACAATTCTTCTTCGAAATTTAGATGTAAAATTCAAGAAAATTATTGAGCCGGTCATGAAAAACAACGCTTACTTCGTTAATCCTGAAAATATACTCCTGTCAATGGTTTCTGACGAACGATTACATATTAGAGAGCTAGCAATTCAAAAGATAATTCTTTCCAGAACTGGGTTTTCAGGAGTCAGAAATTTTGAGCTACCAAGATCTATATATTTTCTAGCAAATGATTATATTGATTTGATTAATTGGAATGAGCAGATAATCACTCCTCCACTTTCGCTAAGTAATTTTACCAATGAGCAATTGCTTCAGATTAGAACTAAACCTCTAGAAATACTAGATTTTCCATGTCACAGCCAAAGCGTTGAACGGGGTGTGAACTTAGTAACTAAATCTAGCCAGGAAAGAATTGGTTATATTAATCGGCATAAATTTATTTTAAATACTTTAGAGTCTAGAAAAGAACTGCCGACTTTTGAGTGGAAACGTCAATGGAAGGAATAAAAAAAAACATGTTTTAGGTCAAAAATTTTATTGAATTTTTCTCTTAATTTCTAAATTTCTACCAATAATAGCCTAAAAATTTATGTATTAAATTTTTTTTTCATGCATTTTTGTATTTTTTTAAATTTTTTTCATTAAAAAATAAATATAACTGTTTTATAAGCGAACTTCTGTAATAATAAAAAAATTCCCAAGTAAATCGCAAATTATCTCGAATTTTACGAATTTTCTGAAAAAAACAAACCGGTAAGGGGGGTGGGGGTCCTCAGAATTCAAAAATATTTTACCAGGGTGTTACTATGATTGATTGAACCACCTCACACTATGTACGTAAGAAATCGAAAATTTCGACCCGGCCTAGACTGTATAATGGTATTATTCTATATTAAACTTTATTTTTGGAAATGAAATCATTGTTGTTATGCGTAACTAATAATTGCATTACCTACTATGTAGTTCACTAAGGGCGTCGTAATATGTACTATGCGTATATAAAGGTATTATTCTCGATCAGGGCTGTCCAACGCCTAATCTCAAGGGGGCCACAATGCTTACGAGGTATTTGCCAGGGGTTCACACATTAAAAATTAATATAAATTAAAGATTGTGAGGTTGTATAAATAAGAAAAAAACATTTTACAATACTTTCCTTGCATCTTTATTAACTTCACATCTCTACTTTCACTCGATTTATTGAATCATAATTAGTGAGAGCACTGAGGACGATCTACTACTCTTACCTCTTTCACGAAGCTGGGTATATCTACATTTATGTCGGTTGTAGCGAGTCTCAACGAGTGTGACGGTGATTCATTTGTCAAGGAAGAACGACAACGAGACTTTATAAATTTCATGTAGGAAAAGGCGCTCTCACGCGAGCGAGTACTTCCAAGCATAGAGCGCATCCTTAATCCAAAGTCTCTTAAGTTTGGATACCGTTCTTGGGGCAAAAGTATAAAAAGGTCCCCGCCTTTTTCCGCCCTTCCACTGAAAAAGGAGTCTGCCTCTAAATCACGCAGTGCCAACTGTAACTGAGGATGTTGATTCGCAATTTCTGCTCTGAGTGGATTGCTAAACAAGGCTATGTCATCCTTCATAGTTTTAAAACTCTGTGAAACGATTTTTAAATTCCTCCAAAATGTTCTCTATATTTCCATACATTGTAGGGCATTGTTGTAGTACATAGCTGCTGCTGCTGCTGCTGCTGCTGCTGCTGCTGCTGCTGCTGCTGCTGCTGCTACTAGAGCGTGAGTAATGTGAAGGTTTGGAAGCTCATAAGAAATTATGTTAACGAGTATTTTAACCTGAGCAAATGCACTAAAAAACGCTTTAAAAATAGTTTAGTTATAATATTTTGGAGACTTAACTGAGGGCCGCAAACAAATGTGCTGAGGTCCGCCAGTTGGACAGCCCTGTTCTAGATTAAACGGTCTTCCAAAGCAAATTTATTAATGCCTTTTTGGGGGCTTTTACTGCCTATTTTGAATGTTTATTATGCCTATTTTGAATGTTTATAATGCCTATTTGCCCGCTTTTTAAAAGGATTTTTAGTGCCTAAATATCCGGCTCTAGTAATGATGTTGACACGTCCTCAGAGGAGGAGGACTAAAGTCTTTACTTTTCGTCTGTAAGGATCGTAGGAGGACGGAGTGCGGAAGGGATTTTCATAAACATTCAGAGAACATGATCCAACGCGTCTCAACATCCATCCGCGAGTGAAAAAATTCTGCAGGACGTGACTGATGCGGATGAAAAACGTTCCGGATGGACAAGTGCATCCGTGTTCAGGACAACCACCGACTAATGGGATCAATGCGTGTCGGGGTATGGTGGGTAAACACAATGAAATGAACTTATCATAACCTCGTTTGGTCTCACCCACTAACTGTTTGCAAAATATTTGCGTCCTAGGGAATAAACCCCCGTGGCCGTACCTTTGGGGTTGGAGTAGGAGGGGGTGCAAAAACCTAGAGTTTAACCCGAAATCAGAACAACGACCGCTCCAAGGAAGACCCGGGGAAAAACACGTAATCACTCAAATATGAAATCGTAAAGTTCGGGGCCAGGACTCGAACCTGCTTCCTTCAAATTTTCAGCCAAGCATCTTAAATTATTTTACAGCGTACCCGGGCATATTAAAGTAAATATATTGAATTATTCGCGTGGCGAGTAAAATTCTTCTACGATCGTAAAAATAATTTGGCTTCGATCCAAGAAACAGCCTCTAATTGTCGTCAATACTCGTGGCCTTTCTTTCAGCACTCTTTAAGTGGAAATCAATCTTTTCTGCCCATATTTCTCCGTTTGACCGGATGGGCAGGACTGGGTACACCTCCGTTTTTATAATGCAAAAACACAATCTTTATTTAAACTAAATGAAAATAGGGTCAGATCAATTTTTGTAAATGAGCAGAATTTTCCGTATGGTTAAGTTATAAATGCGTGTATATGAAAGGTTAGAAATTTGTAACAGCTGTCCATATAGGGTTAAAACTGGTAGTTTCTTTACAGTGACACATTGACTATCAGTTTTTAAGAAAGAGGTTTGTGTTTCATCAGATAGATAGTCAAGGAAAAAATTATTGAGAGAAAAAATTGATAGTCAGTGTGTCACTGTAAAGAAACTACCAGTTTCACCTTATTATATATATATATATATATATATATATATATATATATATATATATATATATATATATATATATACAGTGTTACCGTGACCAGGATTCCACTAACAAATATATATGTCCCCTTTACAGCGCGAGGCCGTCCCAGCCAGGAACAATAACACATTAAATTACAAAACTATATATTAATAAATACAAAGCAAATCAGGCTGCCTACACAAGTTATCATTACCCTAACCTACAGTAAACTTAACTTAAACTTACAATATTAAATATTTAAATAACTGGCACTTGTAAAAATAGGTGTTTATTTAGAGAGCTTGCGAGAATTTGCGAGGTCTGGCTCCCAACTCCGTCTCCTCTTTTGCAGAGGACAATTCTTAGATTACTGGTGTTACAGTATGCTGTCTCTGTCCAACCAAATCTAATACAAAAATTCCTTTACTCGTTTCTTATTTTAAATTTTACACCCTTTAATCACCAAAATTTCCAGTTCAAGACCAGCTGTCCGCTTTCAAGCAACCAAAATTCAAAAGTCAAAGCACGCACGAAATTCAGTCACGTATCACACACCATACAACCAACCACCCAACGGATCATCCAAAAATCACAACATGCACCCAGTTACAACATATATATATATATGGGATGTACCGATTCATGAAATTGCCGACAACCGATTAACAGTGCATCGGCATTTGGTAATCAGCCGATTATATAAACCTTTTCAAGGTAAATGCAACATATTCGTTGTACTCTATTTATGTACATGATGACCTCGAATGTTACCATAGGTTTAAATTATTTATAAGACCAAAAAACAGAATTCTCTTTAGTTGAAAGCAAAAATTAATGGTTTGTTAATGCACTTCACAATTATTCTTTATGAAGGTTTATTTTAAGTAAATTTATTCATGGAATAAATTAATATTTACTTTAGCCCACGTGACTGATAAGTGTGTGTGTGTGTGTAAAACTGAAATATGCAGAGGTGACAAAACGGCAAAAGCTTTCCCAAGTTGAAAAGACGACATTTTCATGAAACGAGAGCTAAAAAAATATTCTCCTCCAATGAGAGAACCTCGTAGCAGTCTAGTCTGAAAGTAAATAGAATTACTTCTAATGCGAGTAGAGTATGAGTAGCGTAATTGGACTTACTTTAAAAGGAGTATTTATAAGAAGTAAGAAGAAACTATGGGACATAAATGATCTTAAATCTTCAAGTTGTAATAAAGCAAGTGGAGGAACGACTTCAGTGGACATACAGCCATTTTTCATCGTAGAAGATTTAGGATTTAATAGGTTGATGGGATTAGCGTATCGTAGCTGTAAAATTGCCAGTGAGAAGTATTTTAGCGAGAAGGTGATACCAGAAATATAAAGCAGGTTCCTTGGCAGAGTTCAAAATTTTGTTACAAAGTTTTTAAACAGCAAAAAGCAGTCCTTAGAGTTATCCCATTCTTTGAAGCTCTCACCGGACATAATATACGCAAACGACTACATAAAGCTTTAGAAGAATTTGGTATTCTTACTAGTAAAATTCTAGTAGTAAGAGACAATGGCATAAATATGGTAGCGAGAGTACGATAAAATGACTCGCAATCAATCTTTATCTTGTCTCATTCATACCCTACAAATGTGTATTAGAGACTCAATTTTTGAAGAAAGGTTTGCAACATACGTATATTATTTCTACCTGTAGGAGCATTACTGTATCCCAATTTAATTATTCTCCCGTAGTTATGACAAAAATATCTATTTTGAAAGATCAGCTCGGAGTTTAAAAGCATAAACTGATGCAAAATGTCCGTACTCGATGGAATAGTTTTCTTTTTTATGCTGGAAGTGATATCGAATAGAAAAAAAGCTATTGCTGAATATGCAGCACATCGATCAATTGCCGAGCTGACTCGATATCAATGCAATATTACCGTAAAACTTTACAACTATCGCAAATTTGATAGAGAAAGGTGCTCAATTTTGTGAAAGGGAAGCAACAGAATCCATAATTATATCAACAATTAAAATTCTTAATTTGCTTCTTTCAAGGGTTTCAATTAGTAGGCAGTTTAGTGATAGTTTAACCAATGTGGAAAGAAATGCGCGTAAAAAAAAAAAAAAATCAAATTGATCAAGAAACCGGTACGAACTGGATAATTGATGGAGCGAAAAAAGTGAAAAATATTTAAAAAATATAAAGTAGTTTCGAATCGGATAACTCGAACTGAAGGTGGAAACAATCAAGAAAAATATAATGAAGATGGATTTGGAAATGCGGGCGAGTGTCGCGAAGATATACCGCATTCAGTCACAGAAGCTCAGTCCACCCAAGAAAAAGAAGGCATACAGAACGAAGGAGCCGTAGACACAATAAAAGGCTCCCCTAAAAAATTAAGAACATCTTTGAAGAAAAAAAAAAGACCCTCTAATGATTATGTTGGTTCGCGCGTAGTGAAAAGCGATAACCCATTGTTAGGGTGGAGAAATAAAAAGAAAAATTATAAGAGAAGCGAATTAGCTTTAAAAACGTATCTCAACTTCTCCCCTCATCCACAGAAAGTGAGGCATTTTCCAGCACAGAGAGAAAAATCTACGAGCCAACAACAAGAAATAAATTTCGTCCAAATAATAGAGAAAAATTAAGGTTTCTTCAATTTAATTTTAAATATTAGCCTCAAGTATTCACAAACTTAAATTACATTTTTTTTTTTCAATTTGTAGGGTTTAGGTTTTTTTTAAGAAGGATATTATGTAGGCTGTAGCTATAGCTCCTCAGGGTTAAATAAAGTAAAATATATTATATATATATATATATATATATATATATATATATGTATATGTATATATATATATAATATATATATATATATATATATATATATATATATATATATATTATATATATATATATATATATATATACCGAAATAAATTATTGAAATATTTTGTGAATAATTGTTAATAAAATCAGAAAAGGATAACAGTTTGTTTTGCTCATAATTACATATTTTCGGCACAGTGAAAGTTTATTAATTAAGTAAAACAAAGCAAAATATTGAAGGGATTGTTTTTACATAATCATTTTCAGTTTGGGCCAAAGTCGTGATGAAACAACAATTAAAACTTTATCTAATAATTGGCGCCGATTAAACTTATATCGGTAAAACAGCCGCTTGTGCCGATTAGTTACTGATAAAAAAATATATATACACATATATAGCTTCGAAACCTCGTAAGAGGAATACAAGATATTTGTTCATAAATTCTACGGAGAACGAAACCAGAATTTTATTATCTCTCTCTTTTTTTTTTTTTCACGTGCCGTAGTCTCAGACACACGACGTTAGTCAACATGGTGGAGTCAGTTCACTGCTATTTCAAAAGCATTCCAAAGAAAGTCTCTGAAAGCCTCGAGTGGTCCGCTTCCGTGTCTAGCGATAGATAGAAATGAACAACGAATGAATAAAGAAGTAAGCGCATATACGCACTACGCAGTAACAACAATACCGAACCTTTATTTTCAGAGACAACTATAGGTTAGATCGTTTTATATACGTCGGAATCTTTGTCATATTTGGTTAAAATATTTTTCAGCCGAAAAAAAAATTCTCAACATTTCGACCGACCATTTGAATCATCGGTCAAAACTGTAAATTATAAAGTTTATAAGAAAAGAAATGACTATTCCTTTTGTTGTTACTGCGTATGTGTGCAGGGTGGTCCAAAAGTGTCTATCGATTTTGCTAAAATATTATTATTTTAAGATAAAAATGTAATAACACAAAAAGGTGTATATTTATTTATCAAGCTTAGGTCTAAGATTCGACGTCAGCACCATCAGTGTGTCTGCAAATCTCAAATCTGTCCACTGCATTGTGGAACACATACTCAAGCATCTCTGGGGTTATTTTAGCGACTGCCGACAATGCGGGTTCGCAGATCCTGCCGGTCTGTAACTCTTGTGTTGTAAACCTCAGACTTTATAAAGCCTCACCCAAAGAAGTCTAATGGTGTTAAATCTGGAGATCGTGTTGCCCAGGGCCCGTTTCCAGAACGTCCAATTCAGCGATTTGGTAAGAGCTCATCGAGGTACGCTCGAACGATGTGACGTGGAGCTCCATTTTGTTGAAAGACAACAGTGTCGAGAATGTCATCTGAACGAGGCTGGGGTTCGAGAAACTGCTGAAACATGTCGAGATAAATTGGCCCTGTTACCGTAGTTTCAGCAAAGAAAAAATGTCCGTAAATCTTCAATGTTGTCATGCCCAACCAGACATTAACTTTAGGATAATCTCTCTTCCATTCGTAGAACTCGGTTGGCTTTTTACTAGCCCAGATACGGCAATTATGTCGATTAACCTTTCCGCATGTGTAGAATGTCGCCTCATCGCTGAAGAGAATGTGGTTTAATAAGTTTTCGGTATGAATTTTTTCAATCAATTCTGTGCACATGGTGGCTTGTCTTCGATAATCCTCTTCGTGTAATTCGTGTAGCACTTGAATATGGTAACTTTTCTTTTAAATGTTGATTTTAAAATCGTTAGAAGTCTTTTTTTTTTGGTATGCTCAGTCTATGTGATGCTGTGCGAGTTGACATTTTGGAATTTGTTTCAAAGGCCTCTCTTACCAAATCGACATTTTCTTGAGAGGTACCTGGACGTCCAGATCTTGCCTCATCATCAACAAATCCTGTTCTTTTAAATTTATTGACCAGCTCGCGAATTGCTGTCTGTAGGTCCTGGTTTGTGAAATCTTTCGAATTTTTCTCGAATTTCTTTGCACTTCTTCCCTTGGATACGTAGTGTTACTACCATCACACCTTCTTGTACATCCATCATCATCATCTATGGACCGTAGAAAATAAAATAGAAATATAATTATTTCAGCAAAATAGGAACTTTTGGACCACCCTGTATAATCCAGGGGCGTACACTAACGCTTTTCACTCACCCACCAAGCCGGGAAGGTGTGTCAGCAAAGTGAGTCAGCCCGGAAAATTTTCAACCAGCCAGAATAATGGTTCTTTAAAACCAAAGGACATGCGTATTTTCACGAAATTAATGGATATGCACACATCTACATAGCCACAAAATAGCAAAAACAGCAGAATCACGAACAAAAAACACAAATGTGACGAAGCAAAAATAAACTTTATTACTTAAGGAATGTTTCAGTACAGAAAAACACACAGTAACTTGAATATTATTGAATATACTAAATTCACTGAGGTTGTCAGGAATCATTTTCTTCTGACCAACATAATGTCGCGAGATTCACGTTTGCCAGATTGTGGCCCACCATTATCTCTAAAACTGGTACCGGAGACCTCTAGGAATCTCTGACTTTTTTGAACTACTCTAGAATCTTCCAACAGATCAAAAGTCGTGTTCCACAAGAACAAAACAAGGTAATTAAATTTAGGCTGGGAAGTCGGATTAAACAAATGAACGGGTAGCAGCTGCGCTTTGGACGTCGAAAGTCTGGATGAAGTCTGGGTGCTGGAACGTTTGATTTCGGGTCGCTAGTCGGGCCGGTAGCCGCGGCTTTTGAACCTCGCCAGACACGATTTCAACCCGCCTTGGGCGACCAGGCGGGTGTTAGTGTACACCCCCGTAAGCTACGTATATGGAACATACTCTTTTCATAGAAAGTTTGGTTTCACCATTTGGTAAGTGGTTTAAGAAGCGCAATATTTACATTTCATTCGGTCATTTTTGGCAGACAAAAGCAATTGCGAACGTGTTTGCATTGAAGGAATAACAAGTTTATTAAGCGCCTTTACGTCTCCTTAACTAATCTAGTTAATAAATATGATATGCGCGTTTTGCACTTTCTAAGCAGCAAATAATGTAGCTCGTTTAGTATTCTATAAAAGTTATTGGTCTATTCCCGTATGAAATCAGTAAATTAAAAAATATAATAGGGCTACGTCCGTTTATGGGACGATTTATCACATGAAGGTCAGGCTGGACCTCTCTCTTTCTCCGTGGGTTTTTATTATCTGTCCGCCAAAGGATGTTATTGTATTACCACCGGTTGCTTCTTTGTATGGATTAGCATTATTATGAACAAGAGTGGAGCGAGTACCGTTCCTCGTGGTCCTGGGTAATGAGCTTCGGACCTTGGATTCTCATGCTGATATTCCTCGGATTGCGTTAACACGCTTTCGTTCTCTAATATATATGGCCTTGGTCTCGCTTCCGCCCGAATTGTTCATCCCGACGAAGGTCAAGCTCGTTACTCCACCTTTGACCTACAGTTCAACGTGGAATCCGAACCACGCCCTACCAGCAGCCCAACGTCTTAACCATTAGGCTACTCAGGGTATCCATTTATCTACCAACCATTTTTTTTTTTTTTTTGTGTGTGTGTGTGTGTGTGTAAGAATGAACAACACCTGGGTTTTTGCTGCGCGCTGCCTGCGGTCACCAGGTCTCAATCCCGGGGCCGATAGATTCGTAGTCAGCGACGTTAACCACGACACCACCTAGGCGATATATATATATATATATATAATCCCACTTTCACCGTTATATTCATATATTTCAGTATTCCAAGGTCACACTTGCTAAAGACTTTGGCAAAGTGTGACATTACATCACATTGTTTTCGAGTACATCGAAATTAGTCGCTGGAGGCGCGATCTTCCTCATATGGATTAACGCCGATTCTTAGACCGAACAAAATGAATGAAGCATTCTTTGAACGTCTTCAGAGCGTTTTAGTCACGAATAAACACGTGTATGTGAGTGACGCAAACAGTACTCATGAAAAATACGAAGATTTGTGAAGAGCGTGAATAAAGTGCGCTCTTAGGAGTGTGGCGTGCCCTATTTTGTTTAGTCGTGCTTTATTTACCGACGAAATTAAAAAAGGCGCGTTATTCCTGCCGCAGAATGGGAAAAATGTCGTTGGAAAGCGAGAAATTAATAACTTGATTTCAAGGTAGACGAGTCTCGCGCGACACATCTGTCTGAATCGAATTATAAATGACAAAATCTTAGAGGAAGTTGCGAAGGAAATGGGAAACTCGGGTAAATATTTCTTTTTAATTTCATAATTAAAAATAATCACTTTAATTGAAGTCATCACAACTCAAATAAACGTTATGAATAATCCGCAACTACTTTGGTTATTCAGTACGGTTTGTAGTGAATAAAGAAGCGGGCTTTATTCAGTTTGTTTCGTCAGTACAGTTTCAAACCTTACTGAATCTTTCGTGTTTAATCTTGATTTTTCCCTTTCCAATATTTTTTGAGAGAGGTCGCGTCAATGAGACGGGTGCGTCGTTCTTCACTCGTGGTCCGTCTCTTCCTTTATATAGGGGAACGATGTTAGCTCCGTTCGAGATGTCCGATACTTCTCAATTATCCAGAGATCTTCTCCCTCGTACATAGAGGCGTAGTTATATTATCACCCTTACATTTTTTCATCCGTGTAGCTTTCCATTCATCCAGAACTGCCGCCGAATGTGTTTTCGTACGTTCTATAGATCGTACAATATCACTCGGCCTAAAGTCAAAGCCCGTAATATTCTTTTTGTAATTACTCCTCAAGGAAGCAATTGCTGTCCAATATGATTCAATTTAGTTTCTGGAACAACGAAAGCCGACTCGTAACGTACTCTTAATATTTCTGACATCGGTCTCAGATCATCATTGAGTACACTAACTTCTTTCCTTAGAGGTCGTATTATCCCAAGTTCTCTTTCCCCTTTGCGCAAAATTAGAAACATTTTGGATGTTCCTTAATTGTTTCTTTGGCATTTCCTCCTCCTCCTCCTCCTCTTCCATTCTCTATATTTTAGCTCGATCATGTCGTAATCTATATTTCGAAGATTTTCTCTTATCACATTCTTGGTGGTGGTGGTGGTGGTGGTGGTGGTGTCTGCAGTAATTTAGTTTCGTAACTTCTCTACTTCTCTCGCGTAAGAATGTTCGTATTTCCTTTTCGTATCGTTCTTTTTCCGAAGTAGTATATTTCCTCAGTAATTCTATCGTTTACAAAATTTGTTCGCAGTTTTATCCTTAAAATGGTTTCCAAGTCTATCCTTGCCACGCCTGACTTTACGATATACCAGTTTGGGGTCAAAATGAAGCGTTCGAATTTGCTTACGTTGTTAAAGTTTGGTTTGCCATTTAATTTAATCGTCATACGGGTTGTTATTTCAAAAATGTTACGCTCCGACATTATTGTTGGGCTGACTTCTATTTCCTCAATTAGACTGCTATTACTTTACCGATGCTAAATTCAAGGTTTTTTTCTGGTATTTTCCGTTCTCTCTCGCGTTAACATAAACTCATCCGGAACAGACAATAGCATTCTTACTCGTTCCTGGTCTTCTTTCGTTACTCCTTTCAGAAAAAAAGTTCACCTACGAACGTAATATTTCTAAAAAACAAAAACTTAATAATTGGTAGTGATTGGCTTTTGTTTTTGCAATTTTTATCAATATCGAAAAGAATAAAATATTTAAAGAAAAAGCGTAATATTACTAATTAGTAATTTTGTTACGCTTTTTATATATATTTTAAGGGCAATAACCGCATTTAAGATAGAAAAGGAAAAGGTAATAAAGTGAGAAACTAGGACCTAATGGGACTCGAGCTCGAGTTGCGTCGTTTCAGATTCAGCGGTTGTACCGATCACGCCATTCAGAAACCCCTAACGAGGTTTGTTCGAGTGAAGTCAATATTTATGCTATTTGACCATGTTCCATTCAATTGCCCTTCCTTTATAAAGCGCGTACGTACCTTCTATATAGATTCCCGCTTTATCGCTTTTTCACTTTATATCGATACATTTGTCACTATTCACGGATAGTTTCGTAATCTTTAAGACGAGTTCAGTTAAGCGTATAAAGTTCGCTTTTGTTTCTTCCATGATTACTTTCAGAAATAAGATTTTATGCATAGAGTGATTTGTCCTTAATTTTAAAACGGATCATCATTTTCCCGTTTCATTGTCCTTCAGAGAAGCGAGTTTCTTCGCATTTTGATTTCGATAAGTAATGTTGCGATTGTAACCGTAACTTCTCCCCTGAGGTAGCCATTTTGGAGGTAGAAAACCGATCCGGAATGCTCTCTTTGAGCGGCGAATAATTTTTAAGACTGATAGTTTCGATGATGTTGAAAAAAAATCCCCTTCTCTATTTAAGGACCTTTTGCTAAATGTTTTTCCTTTCTACTTTTTGGAATATGCGTCGATTGCTTAAAATAATATTTTCGCCATATTCGCAATCTCCAGATATTGCATACAATTTGCGTATTAAAGTTGCACATTTTGACCTACAGTAAATTTACAGTAACCGTACACATTAGGGATAGGCCTAGATCCACTGTCCATTCAGGACCTCGAGTATCCTTTTGTAAAGTGTTTGCGAATGATTTCATTTGTATCGTTTACTTGGATCTTATTTGCCGTTGGATTTGTTTCGTCTTCCGAGGTATTCCGCTTAAGTTGTGTTCCGTTTTCATTTTATATCAATGTTCATTTGGTCTTTTTCTCTTCGTGTTGCCTCGATGAATTTCTTTCGTACACACACACACAACACACACACACCTGCCGCATCTCCGTATGAGCAAGGTACCGACTTTTTTAAATTTATATATATATATATATATATATATATATATATATATATATATATATATATATATATACTAATTAACCAAACCTAACCTTAGTGCCATCGAACGAAGAAATGTGTGATAAGTGTTTCGGAGGCGAGTGAGGGCCCAAAAGGTAGTTTCTGTTAAGTTATTAAACAGTGAGTTACTCGCTAATCTAGCCTAGCCTAGCCGAACCTAATCAAGACCCATATATCTTTTTTTTCCCAGACAGTAAAAATGTTTTAGATTTTTATATAAATTTTTTAATGTACTGAGATACAAAAAGTGTTCCCCCACAAAAAAACTACCCCACTACATCTGTGAATTATCACACATTCGACCTCACTTATGCCCAGTTGTCTACGTGCCCGCACACATGCTTATTTATTTATGCCTTACACAACTTATCCAACCTACAAACACGCTTCGTTCGAGCTTGCGGCTCGTGAATTCGATCGGGAGAAAAACGAACGGTACAAACCGTTACGGAGTACAGTCGCTCATTTATTCTCAAACTTGGTCTTTTATCGTCAATCTCATGCGAGCAAATCCAGCGTAACTATGTCCTCACCACCAAATTGACAGTACTGACGAGGAAAATACAATGACTGATGAAAGAATCTTCACTGGCCAAACATAACGTCTACTACGATGTAACGACACCCAAAAGGGAAAAATACAATAGTGACGTTACATGAAACGTGTGTGTGTGTGTGTGTGTGTGTGTGTTTTGGGGGTTGTTTAACCTCCTTTGCACATCTATGGGAAGCGGAGCTGAGACAATGGCTATAAATTGGGATAAGTAAGACATTCTTATAAAATAACGGGTAAAAACTACAAACTTTGGGCACGGAACAATACTAAACAATCAATTAGAAGCAACGTCCGCAGTTGCTTACGTCAGAGTGCCAAGGCAGTTGCGTATGCGCGAAATTCGAGATTTTGAAAGAAAATTAAACTAATGAACGTCGAAAACAGCGCCACTTTTTCCTTCTGAAAGAAACCTTCGACATAAATTCATTCTAAAAAGACCACCATGAGAACATGAAGGGAAACAGAGTGAATCTTGGTAATTCTCAACACCGAGAGTGTCCTTCACTCTTTTAAACATTCTTCTACACCCAGTAACCAACCATCAATTAATTAAAGTTCGCGCACAACATAGATCAGGCAACAGTTATGTGGTTGGGAAAGAATGCCACTTTAAGATGTGAAGAAATTACTCGAAGAAGTGACTTGATGACAGTTTTTTGTGGCACGTTTTCATCTTTAAATAGGTTTTGTTTCCGTGATTACCAAGAAGAAACTTTCGAACGTTGTGCCTTTTCCTCTTCAATTTCAGTTTTAATTTTTAACGTTTTACCTCTTAGCCATTTCAATCTAATATTCATTCTTATGCATATTACATATACATGTACGCATATATACAGGCTGTACGCGAAGTCCTTTCCCGATTATAAACTTTAAATAATTATATGAAATCTAAAGAAAATGCAGCAATGTTTTGTTTTGCGTGTTGTTGCATAACACATCAAGTTTATTACGTTTCTCATTAAATCTCAACGTGTCCGCCGTTAGTTACGCGTAGCACATCCAAGCGAAATTTGAGATCACACCAAACGTTCGCTAGCCGCGGCTAGCGTATCTCTCGTGACACTGTTGATGGCATCGGAAATCTTTCCACGAAGAATGTCAATTTCAACAACGGGAGTATGATACGCATAATCCTTTACATATTCCCACAGGAAGAAGTCCAGGGGTGTGATATCGGGGAATCGTGGAGGCTATGGCACCGACCCGTCGCGCCCAATCCATCTTCCGGGAAAAGTGGTGTTCAAGAACTCACGCACGAACAAACTCCAGTGTGGGGTTGCAAAATGGTGGATAGTTGAAGGTCTTCCAACTGGGGGAGCTACAAAGAACTCGAGCATGTCCAGGTGCACTTGTGCAGTAACATTCTTTTCAGCAAAGAAGAATGAGCCTATCACCTTATCATGCATTAATCCAGACCAAACATTGACAAGAAAAAAACGATGTGTTATGCAACAACATGCAAAACAAAGCATTACTCTCTTTGAATTTCATGTACCGTAATTAATTAAAATTTATAATCTGGAAAGGAATTTGTGTGTGTGTGTATATATATATATATATATATATAATATATATATATATATATATATATATACAGGGCGTCCCAAAAAAATGTACACACACTTTAAATAATTATAAAGGCAGTGTTTATTAAAATACATTTCATTTTCAAAATGTAATAGAATCTACAGACATTATTTAATTGTTTTGTCAACGCCTGTTTTCAAACTGACGTCCGTTCTGGTCCAGGCACTGCTGATAACGCGAAGCAATGGAATCGCAAACATCACGAAACATTTCGTTTGGTATTTGTGTGCATTCTCGTTCAATGGCTGCTCTCAATTCAGCGACTGTTGCAGGTTTTATAGCGTAGACTTTGTCTTAAGTATCCCCATAAAAAAAAGTCTAGTGGTGTGAGGTCTGGTGAACGCGGAGGGTATTCTACGAAACCCCTTCGTCCAATCCACATCCACATCGTGCCAAGTACCACTCGCAATACTCCACTCTTCGGTCCGGATCATCATCATCTTCATTAATAGCATGGACTAATCTTGGAATGTAACTTTTCCATTGACAGCGCTTCAAAATGCGTTGGACAGACGATTCTGAAATTCCTACCTCACGACTCGCTTGCCGCACAGATTTTCTTGGACTTTGGTGATACGTTTCCAGTACTCTTTCTTGCTTTGTGGGGCTTGTCGATGTCCGTGGTCTTCCGGAACGCTTCTTGTGGACATTCTGAACAGTTCCATCGGCTTCAAACTTATCTCTAATTCGAGTGATGGTAAGTCGCGTTGGTGGATCTGTTTGAAACTCCCTCCTAAACTGTCTTTGCACTTCAACTGCGTTTTCACACTTCCAGTAGCATTTTAGAATGAATTTCCTTTGTTCAAAGCTTAGTCTGACTGCCATTATTAATTCTAATGGGTTTAACTTGGAAAGAAAGAAACATCAATTGAGCTATCAGCTGTTAAAGTGTGTATACATTTTTTTGGGACGCCCTGTATATATATATATGTTTCCTTTTCCTTGTGGTTGTTTGCTTATTAATAAGGTCACGTGTTATTTTGTGATTTTAGTGCATATATATATATATATATATACACACATATATATATATATATACAGTATATATATACACACACACACATTTTTATTTTTTTTTGATTGGGGTTGTTTAACCTCCTTCGCAACATCTAAGGTCATATGACGGAGGGGACCTACAGTTTTACGTGGAATCCGAACCACGGGTCGCTACATAATCTGGGCGCAGAGGACGGTCTCCCATCCAACTACTACCCAGACCCAATGTCGCTTAACTTCGCTGATCTCCGGGAAGCGGTGTTACGACATTGGCCACGACGTAGCCCCACACACATATATATATATATATACACACACACACATATATATATATATATATATAGTAGACGCCGGATTTAGTGTCCCCGGATAATGTCTCTCGCCGCTTACAGTGTCTCTGAATACGCTTATAGTGTCTCTTTTCAGCTAGTATAGTCTACTTGGCAGCTGTAGTTTACACTTGTATTTGTGATGCCGTGCTGTTTACAGGCTTACTACTGTAGATGGCCATGGAAGGAAAATGTTTTGTTTTAATGTAAAATGAACAGTTTTGATGTTTCAGTTGAATTGTAAAAACATTTTTAATGAGAAATTGCATAATAAAGGTGTTTATATTTTAAATATATTGATATACAGTACATATTCACTATTTTTAACCTTGCAACTCTCGAGAGACCAAACTGTGGATATAGTGTCTCATCGGATAGTGTCCTTTTGGCTTGGCACCGAGTGGGACACTATAAACGGCGTCTACTATATATATATATATATATATATATATATATATTATATATATATATATATATTATATATAACGGGTGTGCCATAAAAAAAGGGTACATTTTAAAAAGGCTATAAAATGAACATTTGTCATTTAATTTTAATAAAACTTCTACACAATAAAACGTATGTATTTATCTATACGCAAACAAGTTTTCAGACTAAAATATCATAATTCAAATTCTATCAACATTTAACGAAAGAGTATGATTTTCCTACTTAACATGCAAAAATTATTATTAAACCTTTTTAATATTTTTTTATAAAAATAATTTTTAACGTAAAATTTACCTGAAATTATTAAAAAAAATTGTTCGAAATGCTTTCCTTCCATTTTAATAACTTTTTTATTCTTGGCCGGAATATGGGAGAACTTAGCAGAGCGAGTCTACGGAACTAGGATAAAAGATGTCGCTCATTTACGCGAGATCATCATTCAAAAAAGGGAAGAGCTTCCACAGGAACGAGTAAATCGAGCCATAGATGAATTCTGGCCAAGAATAAAAAAAGTTATTGAAATGGAAGGAAAGCATTTCGAACAATTTTTTTTAATAATTTCAGGTAAATTTTACATTAAAAATTATTTTTATAAAAAAATATTAAAAAGGATTAATAATTTTTGCACTTTAAGTAGGGTAATCGTACTCTTTCGTTAAATGTTGATAGAATTTGAATTATTTGATATTTTAGTATGAAAACTTGTTTGCTTATAGATAAATACATGTTTTATTGTGTAGAAGTTTTATTAAAATTAAATGACAAATGTTGATTTTATAGCCTTTTTAAAATGTACCCTGTTTTTATGGAACACCCGTTTTATATATATATATATATATAATATATTAGTGGTGGACCGGATGTCAGTTTTTCAACATATGCGGATGCGGATTTTTAATGTTAATATCCGAGGATGGGGATATTTAGTTAATCTATCAATATAATATAGAATTATGAATATATGACAATTTTTCAAATTTCGTGATATTACTATTATGGCAGGCAATGCATAAGAATTAAAATTAAAATTACTATTAATGTTTTTATTACGATAAAAATAATAACTTTCTCAAGAGTTTCAGCCACAGAAAATTCAATGAAACAAGTTTCATTCAATTTCTGTGTTACCAGGAATTTATATTTTGAGGTTTATATATTTTTTTGTTCATTAATAAATAATAATACTTTACATGAAATGTGCATGACTGGGCCTTATAAGCTACTTCATAAGCTAATTTAATTGTAAATTGCATAATTTCTTAGAGGTAATATCCGCATAACATCCGCAGTCAGACGTGCGGATGCGGATATCCGGTCCACCACTAATATATATATATATATAGCGCCTCGGTTGTGTAGTGGTTAACGTCGCTGACTACGAATCCATCAGCCCCGGGTTCGAGAGCTAGTGATGAAAGCCGGTATTGAAAAACCGGTATTGGACAAGAGACACGATACCGATATCGTGATTATCGATACCGGTTTTCGGTATTGAAGAACTGCCTATTGTCTTTATTGTGGGAGCAATCAGCAAATGTCACGTTAACAAAGATTTGTTTTTGTAGGATTTTGTGGCCAATGTGAGTAGAAATAATGATTTATCTTCATACATAACTTACACATGCAGTATATCTTTGAGGGGCGTCATTAGTGTATGTCACAATTTATCATTTGTTATAATATTATGTTATTGACGTTATATGATGTGTCCGTTTTTCTGAAAAGGGAAACTATCATCCAGAACTCTCGCCTTAAACATTTGAAATCGTATAAATACGTATTGAAACGTTTAAAAACGTTTTTACACGATTCCAAAACTTTGCGTTGCTTTTTCAGATTCGTTATTGAGTTCATTCAGATTTCGAATTTCGTACTAGACGCTTGCAGTGGTTGATTGATGCGCATATTTCACGAGTTAAATTTTGTAATTTTGTTACGTGCGCATTGCAGTCTTGCGATATGGGAATAAGCTATTTCTTACTTTAAATAATCTAACCTTTCGAATCTATTACAAGAATGTCAAAAAAATCAATCGTGTGGATTTATTTTATTAAGAAAAATAAAGACGAAGCTGAATGTTTAGAAAATTTAGAGAAGCTGTACGAGGCATTGCTTTCCATTAAACCCACTAGTGTAGAATCAGAGAGAGCTTTTTCTGCTGCTGGCTTATTTCTGACCAAGCTAAGATCAAATCTCTCTGAACAATCATTAGATAGTCTTTTGTTTCCTCAAAACTTACTTCCAAAACCAAAATAAGAAATAAATATGCAAAATTATTAATAAACTTTTTTTTTTAAATTTTCATTTTTCCCTTTTACCTTTGGTTATCTGATATACTTACTCATTATAAATAGTCCTTTCTTTTTCCTGCCTTTCCCAGTAGCTGCTGTTCAAACTTTTTTCAATCAATGGTATTTTCCCTTTGGTGTCGGTGACAGAATTTAAAAAATAACTTCAGTTTTTATTGTCGTTAATGTGGTGAGTACTACGGGTCCTGCAGGCTTGTGGGAGGGTTGGCACTTGGCAGGGTGACACCAAAAAAAATCATTATAAATTATTCTCTGCATAAAACCGGTATCAGTAAAATAATTGTTCAAATACTGGTATTAAAAATTGTCGGTATTATTTCATCCCTATTCGAGACCCGGTGACGGCAGTCGGCGCGCAGCAAAACCCAGCTGTTCATCCTTCCACACAATAAAGAAAGTGGTTGGTAGATAAATGGGTACCCTAGGTGGCCTAGCGGTTAAGATGCTGGTGGGGCGTGGTTCGGATTCCACGTTAAACTGTAGGTCTAAGGTGGAGTGAAAAGCCTGACCTTCGTCAGTATGAACAATTCGGGCGGAAGCTAGCCAAAGGTGTGTGTGTGTGTGTGTATATATATATTTTTATTACACAGAGAGAGTGCATGGAACAAGGAACTCTTCTGGAAAAGTTAAATTTACTAGAGTCCACGTGGGCAACGGGTTACTCGCAGAGGCCCCAAAATATAGCTTCCCTCACCAGCTATCTGCCAAGCAGATACAGTAGGATCCAGCTTTGGGACAGGATCTAGGGTTTATCCAAAGAGGCCCCAGATCCTGTCCCAAAGCTGGATCCTATCTGCTTGGGAAATAGTTGGTGAGGGAAGCTATATTTTGGGGCCTCTTTGTGAGTAACCCGTTGGCCACGTCAGGCTAACATCATGAAAAGGAAAAAACAATAGTGTTTGTTATTTACCATTACTTATTCGGACTATAGTGGATTTAACTTTCCCAAAAGAAAGAGTTCCTTGTTCCATGCACAGTCTGTGTGCAACAAAAGTTTTTCAGGGGACCATTCTGAGTTCAATTCCACACACACATATATATATATATATATTGGATGAATTTCACAATTAGACACGTGAAATGAATGAATGATGCAAACCCACAACGAAAAAGAAAAATTATTCCAAGCTCTTTCGTGTATTCAGAAGTACACCTCGTCAGGGAATAAAGGGTGGAGGCAAGATGACCAAAAATATATACAACGGGACAGAAAAACAAAAAGATAAACACAAGATTAACAAGAGTTGATTAGAGGCAAAAGGTATTTTAACATGATAGTGTCAATTTTATACATTCCCACACTGTTATTGACATTATTTTTAAAATGGATAAACGCACATTCTAGAATATTCCCTTCGATTATATGTTTTTAACGAGAGCTTTAGAACTATCCAACTTAATACTATGATTACATCTATACATATAGTTAAACAATGCATTAGAATTATTTGCTGTTCTCCACGCATATTTACGCTGTTTTACCCTAATATCTAACGTTTTACCGTTTGGCCTATACATACTAAGTCACATTGTGTACATCCGATCGAATACACACAACCAACCAGATTATCCGGGCTATTCTTTATTAAGCGAGATTTAACAGTATTATTATTCTTAAAAGACTACATTGATACCAATTGCTTTTAGTAAAGTCGGAAGATATTGAAAATTTACATGGTAAGGTAGGCTCAGGATATTTTTACGCTCAAATTCCTTTACAGTTACACTATTATAATACCTATTCTTGGCTTTCCTAAGGCAGTTATCTAAAAATGAAATAGGGTAACATAATTTAGTACCAATATTCATGATATTGCATAACTCGGAATCTGAAAGTTCAGGACTGACAACTCTCAATGCTCTAAGAAACGTAGCAGAGAAAATAGAAGATTTAATCGCGGGATGATGTTCAAAATAAAAATGCACACAAGAGTTATTATTAGTAGGCTTACGATAAACTTCAAATTTGACCTGATTAAAGCATCTCCGAAATTTAGATCCATTAAAGATAAGCTTCCGTCATTTTCTTTTTCAACCGTGAACTTAATAGATGGGACTAAACTGTTGAGCCTATCAAGAAATAAGTCAACATCCAAATTAATAAGCCAAAGGCATAAAATATCATCCATATACCTGTACCAAACAAGGTTAAAATTAACAATAGTAGGCAAAATTCTGCTTTCAAAAAATTCCATATACTGTATATAAGTTAGCCAATACCGGTGAGAGGGGATTTTCATCGCCAATCCAAACGACATAGCATAAAACTTATTTTCAAACTGAAATTTACAATCTTTGACGCAAAGCTTAATTAACTCAATAAGAGTGTTGTGTTGAACAGGGAAAGAATATTCAGAGATCTTATCTTTAAAAAAATCAAGTAGGTCTTTTGGGAATAACGAGCATTCATCAAAACTTACCAGTTTGAAATTAGGGTCATTAGGAAACTTCAGTTTGTCAATAAGATCCATGCTATTTACAATATGTGACTTGGAAATAGAGCGAACTAACGGCGTTAATAAACTAACTAACCATTTAGATAGGTTATAGGTTACGGAGCCTACTGAGCTAACAATAGGCCTCATGGGATCATTAACTTTGTTTTTTTACTGAACCGTACAAATATGGTAGTGACGGATTAATACTAAGAAACTGCTTAGAAAGCCTATTATAGTTATTTTTTTAATATTTCTCTCAATTTTCTGTTAAACATTTTATTAACATCCTCCAGTGGGTCTCTGTTTAGAGGTTTGACGTATCACGGTCACTCAATGACGTATTCATCTAAATTGTTATTTTTAAGTGTTTTTAGGGCTTTTTCAAACCTCAAAGGATAGTTCGATTCATACCTTGTATTAAAAGCACTACACACACACACAGATATACACATTCTTTCCCTGTTCAACACAACGTTCTCATCGAGCTAATTAAGCTTTGCGTCAAAGATTGTAAATTTCAGTTTGAAAATAAATTTTGCTATATCGTTTGGATTGGCGATGAAAATCCCCTCTCACCGGTATTGGCTAACTTATATATATGGAAATTTTTAAAGCAGAATTTTGCCTACTATTGTTAATTTTAACCTTGTTTGGTACAGGTATATGGATGATATTTTATGCCTTTGGCCTAATAACTTGGATGTTGACTTATTTCTTGGTAGGCTCAACAGTTTAGTCCCATCTACTAAGTTCACGGTTGAAAAAGAAAATGACGGAAGCTTATCTTTAATGGATCTAAAAATTCGGAGATGCTTTAATCAGTTCAAATTTGAAGTTTATCGTAAGCCTACTAATAATAACTCTTATGTGCATTTTTATTCCGACCATCATCCCGCGACGAAATCTTCTATTTTTTCTGCTATGTTTCTTAGTGCATTGAGAGTTGTCAGTTCTGAACTTTTAGATTCAGAGTTATGCAATATCATGAATATTGGTACTAAATTATGTTACCCTATTTCATTTTTAGATAACTGCCTGAGGAAAGCCAAGAATAAGTATTATAATAGTGTAACTGTAAAGGAATTTGAGCGTAAAAATATCTTGAGCCTACCTTACCATGTAAATTTTCAATATCTTCCGACTTTACTAAAAGCAATTGGTATCAATGTAGTCTTTTAAGAATAATAATAGTTAAATCTCGCTTAATAAAGAATAGCCCGGATAATCTGGTTGGTTGTGTGTATTCGATCGGATGTACACAATGTGACTTAGTATACAGGGTGTCCCATAAGTCCGGCATCATAGGAGAAATTCATATTTTTCTATTTCTACAAACCATAATTCATATTTTTCTCTTTCTATGGGCCATAATGTCTGTGAGCAAGGAAGAACGAATCCAGATAATTCTACTCATAGGAAATCGGAGTCAAAGACAGGCCGCTGCTGAATTTAACAGACTGCATCCAGACCGCGAGCCAATAACACAGAGTTGTGTTAGCAGACTTGTTGCAAAGTTTAAGGAAACAGGATCCATAGAAGATAAACCACGCAGTGGACCTTCAAGGAGGTCCACTGACGATGATACAGCGACTGCTATCCTGGCTCATTTTAACAGAAGTCCCAATATGTCTCTTCGGCGATTGTCCGCCGAGACAGGAGTGTCGAAAAGTAGCAGCCATCGCATTCTTCAGGCTCACAAATGGCATCCATATAAACTTCAGATCCTACAGAAATTAAACGAAGATGATCCCGACCGGCGGATGGAATTTTGTGAATGGGCGACGGAACAATATATGCTCGGGATGCCAATTTCCCGTCCACCATTCTGTTCAGTGACGAGGCTGTTTTTTATGGAAATGGTGAGGTAAATCGACAGAACACCCGCTACTGGTCTCAAAACAACCCTCACTGGTATACCTCTTCAAAGGAACAAGGTGCATCTCGGGTGATGTATGGTGTGGCATTTGGAAGGATAGCATCATAGGCCTCCTCTTTTTCGATGAACATGTCACTGGAGGCACCTACCTACGTATGCTCAAGGAAGAAGCATTTCCCAGTGTCTTGAACGAAGAAGGAAATTTCCCAACATGGTTCCAGCAAGACTGCGCTCCTGCACATTACAGCACCCAAATAAGGGAATACCCGTACCAACAATTCCCTGGTCATTGGATAGGACGTCGAGGGCCTGTGGAATGGCCAGCTAGAAGCCCGGATCTCACGCCACTAGATTTTTATCTCTGGGGCCACTCGAAAGCGCTGGTATACGCAGAGAAAATTAGGAGTGCTGAACATTTGCGGCAGCGCATTATTGGGGCATGTAACACCATTACTCCTGACATCATTCACCGTGTGCTTGCTGACTGGGTATCACGTCTGAATTTGTGTATTGAAAACAATGGTGGACATATTGAGCACGTTCTGTAAATAAAAGCTTTGTTTTGCCTTTTTTTATTATTTTTCCTATGATGCCGGACTTATGGGACACCCTGTATAGGCCAAACGGTAAAACGTTAGATATTAGGGTAAAACAGCGTAAATATGCGTGGAGAAGAGCAAATAATTCTAATGCATTGTTTAACTATATGTAATCATCGTATTAAGTGGGATGGTTCTAAAGCTCTCGTTGAAAACACAGATATAATCGAAAGGAATATTCTAGAATATGCATTTATCCATTTTAAAAAAAATGTCAATAACAGTGCGGGAATGTATAAAATTGACACTATCCTGTTAAAATACCTTTTGCCTCTAATCAACTCTTGTTAATCTTGTGTATATCTTTTTGTTTTTCTGTCCCGTTATATATATATATATATATATACAGGGTGTCCCAGAATTAACTATATGTTTCAATGAAATCGGACAAATTTTTTAAAAACACACTTTTATTTATGTTTATCATGTTTAATATGTGTTAAAAATGTATAAATTTCTAAATTTTTTTCATAATTTTATTTTCATAATTTTTTCATTATCTGGTCCAATGAAAGACCGTGTATCATGCTCAGGTCGAATATTGAAAAACTTGGAATTTCAAGATTGGCAGTACGTATTCCTATGTAAAACTGAATTTTAAAAGTGGTTCGTCTTCTGCAACTTTTGCGAAAAATCGCATTTAAGTGTTCAAAATCGCATTTTTTGGTCGAAAAATGGGATTTTTGGCAATTTCAGACTTGGTAGCCTCACATGACCTCCATATGTTCCATATTGTTCACATACACCCTTAAGCATTTCTAGGGGCAGGCTTGGACCCATTTAAGATTAGCCAAAGTGGTTCATAACCCCTAAAATAACCAAAATGGCCCAAAACTAAGGGATTGTATGATTTTTAGTCTCCAATACACCACATTTCGCGGCTGTTCTCTTCATCAGGCAGAATCTTTTTGTTCTTCTTTCTTGGTCTTGCATTTTCTTTCTTTTAGAAACGCATCCACCAATTTTTCTTTTTTTTCTTTTCGGCATCACTGAGTGTGATGGCAGCTGCCCCCACCTTTCCCCAAGCTGCTGTGACGTTCAACCTTTTTTTGCAACTGCAATTCTTCTTTAATACTGTATTTGTATAAGTCCCTCCTCCACCCCCAGCTTGTAATAATATGCTGGTCAACTGAATGTTTTGAGATTTTTTCTTCTGAAAGCATCTTGATTTGTCTAGAAGGTCTTGTAGAGATCTAAAACATGTTCATAATGTCTTGCTTTGACTTGAAAACTGGCAACAATTCTCTGTGATCGATCCTAGCACGAACAAAACCATCTCTTCTCTCTTGCCCATACACTGCATGAGCTGCAGCTGAAACTTCCTGGACTGCTCTTTCACAGCTTTGAGTGTGAACGTTCTGAACTTCAAGTGGAGACCTGAGAAGCTCCTCAACTTCTCCTCTTGACATCTTACAAGTGAAGAGTGGCTCATACAGTTTCTCCTTATCCCAATTAATCAGAGTAATTGGAGAAATGGCATCAAAATTCAGTTTAGGGTTTCTAGGAGTTCTCAGACTCATGTCTCCGTACTCAGACTTACCTCTGATCTTCTTGATCATCTCAACCCCCCCATGCCCTCTCCTCCTCATCCTCACTGCACAGGAGAGAAGCAATGAGGTTCTCACTGTGAGCATGATATGCTCCACGAACTATCACATGAGTGATCATGTTCTTGACTTCAGAGGTCTGGCTTCTCAGCAGTCCCAATATGGTGAGGTCCATACCTCATGTGGTGCTTCACCTTGATCTCAAAATACATCTTGAAGTAGAAGTCTAGGCAGAACTTCAGCAGCACCTCCAGCTTCAACACCTCCCCCTTCAGACCATGCTGCCTCATCCACAGCATCAACAGAGCCTCACTTGTTAGTCAGCCAGCGTGACTGATTCAGTGGGCCACACTTCAGACCAGCAACTTCCTTGCTCAAATCTCCTGTCTTGAGAGCTTTGATCAGTAGGTAGCAGTTCTTCTGGTCAGTGCTAAGGTTCTGTACAATGTCTTCTGGCAGTTCAATTATATCTTCGCCTGGCAGAGCCTTGAAGCTAAAGTTCACAGGTATGTCATTGATCTTCTCCAAAAGTTTTCCTATTGGGCCACTGAACCCAGACTTGTGCGTGTAGGGACCATCAAGCTTGATGATCATGTGCCTAAGGCTGAGTTCATTAATATGCAACTGGCATATCAGCCAGTAACACTTGTGACCTAGCAGTCTCTCCAAGTGAGTGATGGTTCCTCCATCAGGTCCTGTGTTTGTGTTGGAGTCACCACCAAGGACCACAATAGGATTTTTAGCACCATGAGCACTAATCCACTCAAACAGCCTGAACTATCTTCAGTGCAGGTTTCTCATTTCCTTCAGGTTCTTCTGGTGTACAATGGAAGAGATACTTCCCCTCACGTTCCCAGGTAACACTATAGTGCTCTTCAGTTGTAATATCAGGATGGAAGCGGGCAGTTTCTTCATTGTACCTCATGATCTTTGTCTTCTTATCTTGTTTTCCATCAAAGAAAATTCCCTTGATCTCCTCTCCCTCTGCCCTTTTCTCCAGGGCCTCCACCGAGGCACCTATTACAGACTCCTTGCCCCTCCACATCTTCATCCTCTCAATAGCTAGATATGCCTTATCAGCAGATAGATGGCCAGCTTTGATGAGATCTTGCAAGAAACCAGTTGCAATGGCTGCTGCAGGAGTGTTTGCCACCTTGAATCTGACTGCAGCCGCAGCAGTGCTTGAGATATCCATGTAGTTCCTCCTGGCAGAGGTGGAGACTTTGCCAGTGTTGACACTGGAGCTTGTGCTTGGTGCAGTACTGGAAAAATCTGTGTCAGCAGTAAGAGCTGCTCTGCCTGGAGACTCTTGCAAGGAAGTCACCTCATCTTCATCATCATCATCACCATCATCAGCTCTAAGCAGTAGCTCCTTTTCTTCTTCCTCTTTTCTGTTTCTCTTCTCAGCTGCCTTCTGTTCTTCATCCTTCCTCTTAGCAGCCTTCACCTGCTTCATTGTTTCCTTCACATCAACAGATGCCATCCGGAAGCCAGAAACTTCTGAGGTTTTGATCTTCTGGTAATGGAGCCACTCTAGCTCTAGCTTTGGAATCTTTTGAGGCAGAGGACAGTCACAGTTGACCTGAACTCTAGCAGCACAGCCAGAGCAGCCAGATGCTTCAGTTCCACAGAGAGTGATATCATGTCAAACACTGTATCAAGTTCAGATATTCTCTTCTCTCTCTTTGCAGCATTCACTCTGCCATTCACTAGGTCAATCATTTCATTCCACCTGACAAGAATCTTCCTGACAATGGATCTCTCTTGAATGATCACAGGAGTGAACTTGGCACTGCTTTTGCGCCACTGTGCCAGTACCAGTGATGCCAAGTCCTTAGCCAAATCTTGCAGAGGGTACTGAGCTCTCTTCGTATCCAGAAGCAGCTTCTCTTCCTGGAGGAGGATTCCTCTCTGAAACACAGCTCTCCAGGTTGGAACTTGTGGGAAATAACTGCTTGCCTGGACCCACCAGATCACTCAGCTTTGAACCAGAACTTTTCCTGGTCTTTCGTCCTTGCTTAGCCATGGTGGCTACACAATCTTCACCAAGCTTTGTATCTGAAACATAGAAAATTATCACAGTGAAACTCTAGTAGCCTATGACAGTTGTTACAATGGTTTTGTTTGGTAAGAAACCGGTCTGTTACATTTGTACTATAGTGTATGTCCTACACAGCTGTTCTGTACATAACCAGAAAACAAAAAAGTGGAAATTTGAACACTTAAACGTGATTTATAGCAAAGGTTCAAGAAAACAAACCCCTCCTAAAATTTAATTTTACATAGGAATACATACTGCCAATCTTGAAATTCGCGCTTCAATGAGCATGATACACCCTAATGTACAGCACATTTTGAGTGAGGCAGCAGAGCAGTGGTTCCCAAGCTTTTTGAATCATTACCCTATTTTCACAGGACACTTTCACATGACTCCCACCCTACCTGTACCCTACGTAAAACCAGTCCGTGTTGTCATGTCATTTATTTATGCACTTTCTGTACTTTAGAAGTACTTGCAGAGTACCAAATTAACCCAATGACAAAGCCAAATTACACCCAATGGGGTAATTTACATAAAGTTTGGGAAACGCTGCAGTAGAGTATAAAACACGTGCAAATACACATTATTATTATTATTATTATCATATTACTAGTTGGCCTTATAACAGCTTGGACTCTTAATAATGCTGTCAATGTAATTAACTCTGTGGTGGAATATTTACTCAAATATCTTGCAGGTCTTTCCATTGTTCAATATTAGATGGCTTCAGTTTATCCTTCTCAGCTTTTCTATAGTTCAATGTAGTCTCAACTGGATTCATGTCGGGGCTTTGTGATCACCATTCCATAATTTTTAGTTTTTCAGCGTCCTCCTTTCTCCTTCAAATATGATTTCTACAATCCGTGCTGCGTGTTAGGGTTATTACCGTGTTGGAAGATGAACTCTTGTCCAATCAAACACTTTCCATCTGGGATAGAATGCAGTTGAAGAATTCGCTTGCATTTTTCTTTTATTTAGGTTTTCACGAGGGAGCCAACTCCAGATTGACCTCCAAACATTGATAGAGCGCCCACCATGCTTTACTGTTGGTTGTAAGCGCATATTATATTTCTCACGCTGGCGCCGTCGTGCGTATGGTCTTCTTTTAGACCCAAAGATTTTAAATTTTGACTCTTCAATCCGCAGAACTTTCGCCCAATCAGTCGACGTCCAGTGGGCATGATCTCGTGCATATTTTACCTTTAGATTTGTTTCTCGGTCTCGGGTACAGGTTTTTGGCAACAACTCTTCCATGCAAACCCGCTTCCTGCAATTGACGTCATATTGTTACGGCTGAAACGTTAGTGCCTTGTAAGGAATTAAAGTCCCGTTGCAAACTACGACTCTATCGTCTTCCATCTGCTTGGCAAGTAACCTCCAAGTACTGGTCGTTTTCCTTCTCCTTTCTTTTCGTTGTCCGTATTTAGTTGACCCTGTTTCAAGGTGTGGTTTGATAGTGCCCCACACCCGTTTTACAGAAATGTCCAGTTCTTTAAAAGTTTATATAATATAGTATAGCTTTCTTTTCGTAAAGTCACAATCATTATGCGAGTATCTTTCGGTATCTGCCATGGGACGCGAACAAATCAGTTGAATCCACCCGTAAAAAGAGTTCAAGGCACACTCAGTATTTCGATACAAGATGTATGGAACTAGGAATGTTTATAAAACATATTACATAACACTATTATATTGGAAACATTCTATAAACACAACTATTCTATTGTAGTTAGGCACAGAATGAAAAAGCCGATAGGCTAAAATCGATTTTCAATGACAAGAGCATGGGATAACATACTCGAGTGATGCAATTGTGAGAATACTTTCTGATAGTTAACCGATAAACTTGTAGGTTACTCTTTATATTGCGCGTGGACAAATTGTGCTATTTGAGAACATTTGTTGCCAAATTCTAGATTTAAACTAAAATATGGGGTATGTTCTGGTCAATTTTAGTGACATTTCCAAACTTTCGAAGTTATATATATTATATATAATATATATATATTATATAATATATTTGGTGCTACTGTAGTATGCGGTCTACCTACGATTCGGCGGTCTACCTTTTAATTATAGCTTCTTATCTTCTTATTATTAGGTTAATTGTACGCCCTTGACGATTGGTTAGGTTAAGTCGTGATATTTTCGTTAAAACTAACGAAAATATCACGACTTAACCTAACCAATCATCAGGGCATACTGTAGTATGCGGTCTACCGTTAAGTATGCGGTAGTAGTATGTTTAACTTCTTTAATAATTCCTTAATTGTGTAAATTAAATTATAATTCCTTTCAATTCATTTTCATTCCTTTAAATATTTTGAACGGTAGACCGCATACTACAGTAGAAACTTAACGGTAGACCGCATACTACAGTAGAAACTTAACGGTAGACCGCATACTACAGTAGAAACTTAACGGTAGACCGCATACTACAAAAAACTTAAACGCATACTACAGTAGAAACTTAACGGTAGACCGCATACTACAGTAGAAACTTAACGGTAACTGCATACTACAGTAAAACAACGGTAATCGCATACTACAGTAGAAACTTAACGGTAGACCGCATACACAGTAGCACCATATATATATATATATATATATATATTCGATTCCCAGGTGGTTACCTCATTTTTTCATTTGTTCCGTTCTCTCTCTCTCGTCTTGCGCGAATATCTCCTATACAAGCGTCGTTTCTTTACGATATATATATATATATATATATATATATATATATATATATATATATATATATATATATTTATATATATAGGTGCTGGTTAAGTATGGCGTCTACCATCTGAGTTTTGACAGAATATTTTCGTTAAAAACTAACGAAAATATCACGACTTAACCTAACCAATTATCAAGGGCGTACAGTTGATCTATTAGTAAATAGTAAATACTATTCCAGAAACAAACAATGTTATAATTAATATAGATCAACTGTACGCCCTTGATAATTGGTTAGATTAAGTCGTGATATTTCGTTAGTTTATATTCTGTCAAAACTCAGATGGTAGACCGCATACTTAACCAGCACACACCATATATATATATATACAGGGTGAGTCAAAAGTAGCGCCCGATTTCTGTTTTTTTCGGCTGTCAGATAGATTCTTTCTGGGAAGTCATGTTGTTAATAATTGTCTTGCAGATTATTAATTTTCTTAGATAAGTTAGATGGTTAGTTAGATGGTTAGATAAACATGTCATTCATTTATTTCTACCTTCTTGTACACTGTAATACAAATGGAAAACAAATAATCAACTGACAGAAATCGGGCGCTACTTTTGACTCACCCTGTATATATATATATATATATATATATATATATATATGAGAAGTTATTGAAAACAATAAAATTTATGAAATCTTCATCTTTTAACAAAATTTTTACTTCAAATTCACTTAATCAAATTATCCTTACACAATCGCAAAGTACCAAATGGCTGCGGGAAATTGTAAATAAAAATAATTTCATGAAGAAACGGAAAGACAACTGAGAGAGAAGATAGACCCATAGCTAAGAAATGCGAACTTTCTATACTAGTACCCAATTTCCTCATGACTTCAATGTTTCATCGCATTTCCGTGTCTCAGAAGATACACTAAAGATATGAGTAGGTAAATTTGGGATGGTGGAAAGGAGAGCAGTATGTTAGGATACGCGGAAACCAACAAAAACGAATGGATTAGGCACTGAATCAGGGGGATTTGACATTAAAAAGTAGAGAAGGGTACTTTGGTCAGATAAAACTTAATTTTAAGTTTTCAACTCTCACAGAAGAAGTTGACAAAAAAATGGGTAAGAATGAAGAGACACGCGATCCTCATAGTGTGTGGCTAAACATGGCGGGGACAGAACGAATGTATGAAGTTGCATGTTCTGATGTGGCCAGAGAGGGTCTTTCGTGAAGATTGATGGAATTTTGTCAAGAAAACGCTACCATTCCATTTTTCAGCACGTCATGGTTTCAGGTATATACAGTGTGTCCGTAAAGTCATGGTGGGATTTTAAATAGCTATATTATTGCAACGAAACATGATAATGAGATGAAACAATGCCAAATTTAAGAACAACTCTCAAAGTTGTATCTTGTAGTTAGTCTAGGCCAGTGGTTCCCAAAGTGTGTTCCGCGGAACCCCAGGGTTCCGCGAAAAAATTCAGGGGTTCCGCGAGCTAAAGTTTAAAATAAAAAATATTTTATTTAAAAAAAATATAAATTACTCATTTTCAAAAAATAAGTCTAGCGAAGAAAATATGAAATTTTGCACGAAGGAAAATAAAGCATAAGTATGGTTTGAGCGAAATATTTAGAAACGGCAATAGGCTTGAACGAAACATTTCGAACGTAAAGCAGCGCCCTCTGTAAGAGTTGCCAATTTTTTTTGGCCATACTTATCATGTTTTGCGTATTTGATTTACTTTTTAAAAGAAAATTTCCATAAATAGCAACTAAATTATCATTAATGGAAAACATTTATTAATATTAGTACATAATCTGCATGTAAAATGATGTAACTGCGTTTGGAGACGTAGCCAACATGTTTTGAACTTGTCATAATCTATTTCTATAGTAGTCGAGGTACTCGACTCGAGCGTGCGTTATCAGTTTGTTTTGTAAGCTTTGGAAGTGAAGTGATCTGAGGTGGTTATACAAAGGACTTTATTAACTGCAGCAGAATGCGCAGTAAAAATATCAGTATTTTCCTAATGTTTACATGGGATATTGTGCATCTGTTTACAAGACGCTAACGGTCTAAGTGAAGCCTAACGAATAATTAAAGTGCAGAAGATTGTGCAGCAACGTTGCTTGCCTCTACCTACTAGGCCTACTTGATAAACACTTCGTTAGTGCAATCTTTGAAATCGTTGTCCTCTGTGAATTAATTTGGTTAGAACTTTTTTTTATTCATTTTTCGTAATTGTAATATTTCAAAATTCGTGAAAATTAACCCTTCAATGGATCGATGGTTAAAATATGGGTTTCGTAAAAAAACTGAAATTACTAGTAATGCAGAAACTAGTGAAACAAAAGCATCTATAGAAGATACAGAAATTGCAGAAGCTGCACAACCACCAACTTCTAGTGTGATTAATCCACAAAAAAAGAAATCTGCTTCCTCCGATTCTGTGCAGACATCTATGAAAAAACGTAAATATGATCCTAATTATTTGTTATATGGTTTTACTAGTATTGGTGACGAAGAAGCCCCAGATGCCCTTTGCTTACTTTGTAACAAAATATTAGCAAACAGTTCTTTAGCACCAGCAAAGTTACAGAGACATATGGAAACAAACCATCAGACTTTTAAAAATAAAGATATTTCTTTTTTGAAAGAAAACTTGAAAGTCTGAATAGCTCTAGAAGTGTCTTATTAAAAAAATGTAAAACAGACAATGAAAATGCAACAGAAGCGTCATATAAAGCATGTTGCCGCATTGCTCTTGCTGGTGAGGCACATACTATTGGTGAAGCACTTATAAAACCTTTATTAAAAGATATAATATCTTGCGTGTTTAATGAAGATTCTGTTCAGAAAGTTGAGGCTGTATCTCTTTCCAACAATACGGTGTCAAGACGTATTAATGATATTGCTAATGACATTCAAAATTAACTTATTTCACGATTGCGTGTATGTGATGCTTATGTATTACAAATAGATGAGTCCACAGACGTTGCTGGACTAGCAATTTTACTTGTGTTTGCTAGATATGACTAATAAGAAAATTGAAGAAGATTTGCTTTTCTGCAAAAGTTTAGAATTGCATACCACAGGAAATGATATATTTAATTGCATTGATAATTTTATGAAAACGCATGATATAGGCTTTGAAAAATGTATTTCAGTATGCAGCGATGGAGCAAAGGCATTGACAGGAAAATTAGCTGGCGCTGTAACACGAATCAAGAATGTTGCAAAAAAACTGCAACAGTAATCACTGCATTCTTCACAGATATGCATTAGTGACAAAAAGATTTCAGCTTCATTAAAGATAGTTTTGGACGAAGCAGTGCAGATTATCAATTTTATTAAATCTCGGCCATTGCAATCACGAATTTTTAAGGCCTTGTGTGAAGATCTGGGTAGTCTTCATAACACTCTACTTTTACATACAGAAATTAGGTGGCTCTCACGAGGAAATGTTCTTGTGAGAATGTTTGAATTGAGGAGAGAATTGTTGTCTTATTTTATTGATCATAAATTTAGATTATCTGACAGATTAACAAATATGGCATGGCTAGCAAGGATTGCATATTTAGCAGATATTTTTTCAAAATTGAATGAAACATGTCTATCTCTGCAAGGGAAAGAAGTAAACATTTTTCAAGCTCAAGATAAAATGGTATCTTTATCACGTAAATTGCAGTACTGGATCTCAGATGTGGAACAAAATACTCTTGACTGTTTTCCGCTTCTTAGTGACTTTCTCCAAGAATCCGAAGTGGAATTAGATGTTGAAATCCTCAATGATATTAAAAATCATCTCAACAGCTTATCAGAATCTCTAATTGAGTATTTTCCAAATTTGAAGAACAAAGACCATTACTGGGTACAGAATCCATTCAAAGTTAAAGAAAAGCCAACAGGATTTCTAGCAGTGGATTATGAAAATTTAATAGAAATTACTTCAGATACTCAGTTAAAGGCCAAGTTTGAAGAAGTTCCGGTAGCTATTTTCTGGGGAAATTTAAGTGACGAATATCCGGAATTATCAAAACGAGCCATACGAGTGCTATTGCCATTTGCAACAACATATTTGTGTGAATCAGGATTTTCAAGATATGCGAGCACGAAAACAGAATATTGCAGCAGACTGGATGCTGCACCAGATATGAGAATTCAATTATCCAACATTAAACCAAATTTCCAGAGGATACTGGAGTCTAAGAAGCAGAAGCATTCTTCCCATTAGGTATTCATTTCATTTTTGTTAAACTAATTATGTACAAATTTACAAAAATTAAGGTGTTTTTTATTCGAATTTTTTTATTTATTTTTTAATATAAATAAGTTCTCTTTTTATCCCACAATTTGTGGTTTATAATATTCTTGAATATAGTTAGGGGTTCCACGCTTTTTTAAATAATGTCAAAGGGTTCCGCGGCAAAAAAAGTTTGGGAACCACTGGTCTAGGCTAAGCTTAACCTTTATCTCGTAGTTAGTATAGGCTGTCCACATGCCTATGTTGAACATGAGCGTAATAGCCCGAAAGTTAATGTGTGGTGTGCTCTAGCACGAGATCGAGTGATTGGCCCATTTTTCTTCGCGGAACCCACTGTGACGTCACACAACTACCTCGCTATGTTGGAACATTTTGCAGTACCCCAATTTATTGACAATAATGTCATCTTTCAGCAAGATGGTGCTCCTCCGCACTATGCCAACGTTGTTCGAGAATTCCTTAATGAAAAATTTCCACAGAGATGGATAGGAAGAGGAGGATGGAAGCCATGGCCTCCACGCTCTCCGGACCTGACACCTTTGGACTTTTATTTGTGGGGTTACGTCAAGCAAAGCGTGTACAGTGTACCCATTAGGGATATTCATCACTCGCACGAGCGAATCACGGAAGCTATCGCATCCGTCACTCCTGATGTTCTTGGGCGTGTGTGGCTGGAATTGAATCACCGCCTAGATGTCTGCAGGGCTACCAGAGGAGCCCATATCGAACTGCGTTAAATAAAGTTATTCTTTTAGAGTTGTTCTTCAATTTGCCTTTTTTTCATCTCATTATCATGTTTCGTTGCAATAATATAGCTATTTAAAATCCCACCATGACTTTACGGACACACTGTATATATAGATCGGTCCTGTCTCCGAGCTACCATCAAAAACACCCCACCGGATATTTGTTAAACGTCAATTCGTCTAAAGTTTCGTAACGAAATTCCGATAAATTAACAGGCGACGAACATGTCAGACTGAAGCACAAACCAATCCTTTTACGCCGGACCAACCAACCAACTTTACTTTAAACTGAGTAACTGAATAAAATGCATAAAAGGTTGTTGGTGTATTTACTGCTCATCTGATTTCCAAAGTTGGGGCTCTTCACTACTATTAAATAATAATAATAATAATAATAATAATATAATAATAATAATAATAATAATAAAAGAAGAAGAAGAAGCAAATGAAAACTGACGCGACGCCATTGCAGGATTTGAAAGCCATTTGTATCATTTTATTTGATCAATGATTGGTTGCCAGATCAGCGACCAACCTTCCCTTCACTTCATTTTACATATATATTGATATATATATATTCTCCAAGTTATCCATGAAAATATTTTGACTGATTTTTGTATTTGTAATTTTGTATTCAATATTCATTAAGTGCGTATAGATGGGCAAGTAGAGGTTATACAAGTTCATACAGAATTTCAGTTCCAGCAAATACGTGATTATGGGTGATGAGATCCTACGTAAGAAGTTTCATATACTCTACTATAAAATATAAAACAAACTGAAGCAAATAAAAGTTTGTAAAATATACGTTACTAAACCAGGGGCTTCAGCTGATAATCTCTATAAACGAAGCGAAGACACCGACGATGGGTGTTCGAATCCCGATGTGTTGCTTAATAATAATAATGCGAGAGTTAGCGCAGAGCCCATTAATCTGGCCTGAGCTATGTGCCAGTTTCTACCCTCCTCACTGATTATATTATTACTAAAAAAGAATTATGCCGGAACAACAACAACAACAACAACAACAACAACAACAACAACGTCCTCGCTTATAATTTGTGACCTTCACCTTCGATTCAAGGACCCGATTCTTGCTTACGACACATCGTCTCGCGATAATCCATACTTGCATAAAGTTTCATCAACTTATGTTGAGCGATTGAAAATTATGGTGAGGATACGAAAGTGTGACTGACGAGGGAAGGAAGGAACGAACGAACAAAAGGACGGGCTCAATCCAGTATAGCCCCTCCAAATTTATCTGGTCTAGAACCTAACCAGTGGCTGGTTGAAATACCTGACCAAAATCATGTACCGTACTTTAATTAACGAAAGTACAGTTTGAATGTGTCGAAATTTAAATTATTTCAATGTTTACAGTTACGTTCATCAAATTTAGAACAAATCGTAAATTGTAATTAAATCTTCACACTTACTCGCCCTTCTATATTCAATATTTTTATTAATATGTAATATTAAATTAGTAAAATTTGTCATCTTTGCCAATATATATATATACAGGGTGTCCCGTAAGTCTGGACCCATAGGGATTTATATATTTTTTTATTGTTATTATTATTATTTTTTAATTATTTTTTATTATGATTTTTATTTGTGGGGCAACTTGAAAGCCAAAGTGTACGAGGTCAAACTTCAGAACATTTTCCACCTTAAAGCACGCATTGTGGAGGCGTGTCAAGAAATTTCTGCGACTGTGATTCAGAAAGTGCTGTCGCAGTGGAGATTGCGTCTTCAACTATGTGTGCGACACAACGGCGGACACTTTGAACAGATTATGTAATCAATTTTTGGACTATTTTGTAATTTTATTATTTTTCCCTATGGGTCCAGACTTACGGGACACCCTGTATATATATATATATATATATATATATATATATATATATATATATATATTATTAAGCAGGTACCTGAGGACGGTACCACCTTGACATTATCCATTATAGAAAAACCCACATAATTCAGATTCTTGGGGGCTTCTGCAAGATGGAAAATGGTACTTCGTTTAAATGCAAAATAGGTTCCTAAAAGGACGAAACAGCATCGCGGAGCAACTAAGGAAAGTTTAAAGCTGATGTTCCTCTCGTGTATCGCGTATATATATATTATATATATATATAACCTTACAAAGGTTCCGCGCGATGATATATATATATATATATATATATATATATATATATATATATATATAATATATATATATATATATATATTATACAACAAATCTAGTTTCTTTCCCCTTATAACCAATTACCCAACAGCCATATATTCAAAAAACGCGGACAATTTCCCCTCACAACACACTACAGTCACTACATGCCTCAGAGGCTCAGATCATTTAAATCTGCACTAAAATATAATGCTTGCGAATTAGGAGACAAAAAATCGAAATAAAAATAACCAGAGATAATTGGGAAAGAGAGAAGCAACATTTTTTGGGAGAACTGTCGTGGGCGGAGCCTAAAAAAGAGATGCCGAGTTGCCAATTGATCAATAAATTTAAGTTAAAAAAAAAAATTGAAAATTTCTTCTTGTGCTATTGAATTTAGAACAGTTAAAGAATTTTGTTTATATATATATATATAAGTAGGTTCTGAATTTTCTCGCAATACCTTTATTGTGACCCTATCATAACCCATAACTCTTCCAAAGTGCTCCCACGGGTGCTCACAGACCAATTTTGGCGTCCCAAATCCGTTAGAAGCAGATCAATTCTGTTCCTTCTGCGTCTTACTTTACATTCGTTGGAGTTTGAACAAAGTCATTCGGAGTTCTTCAAAACGTTCCAAGAATACACAACTCAACTGCATTCATATTATTTTTTAATAATGTACAAATGTAAGTTTTGTAAACTACTACTACCAAAAACTGGATGCAATTCATTTCAAAGTATTGACTAGGCCCATCGGCAACAATATAATTTTGACACTGTAAATGAAGTTTCTTTGACAGCATCACTAGCATGCTTTTTTCGCAGATGTCACCATTTCCTGAACGGGAGCAAATCTCGTAACTTTCAACGACTTCAGTCGAGGTAAAAGGAAAAAATCGGAAGGAGCAAAGTGAGAACTGGCAGTAGTGCCAGGTTCTTTGCCGAGCACTTACTGACTATTACAATCCAATTAGCTCTAAGGTATTTGTCGGGATGCAATTTTCAATCGTTTTACTATTATCAACTACTCACATTCATTAGAAATTTCATGATTTTTACTAATAAAAGAAATGTATATCTTGATGAACTTAATGTTAATGAAATCGCTATAAAGGAGTGTAGTGTAACAAAATTTCTTGGTGTAATGCTAGATAAGAATTTGCAATGGAGTGATCATGTAAATTATATCGCGAAAAAGATTTCAAGGAGCGTTGCTATAATATTTAAACTTGAAAATGTAGTCCTTAAACAGGTTTTATTAACTCTTTATCATACTCTTGTTCTTCTTTATATAATGTACTGCACCCTTGTTCGGGGAATCTCAGCTAACAACGCTTTAAACGGTATCTTTGTAATCTGAAAAAGAGCAATAGGGTTATTACCCTGATTTCCTCGATCACTAGTGTCTAGTGTATTACTTAAAGAGCTAAAACTACTAAAGCTCAATAATATAACCAAACTGGCACATTTTATTTTTATTTATGAGTGTAAGAAAAAATCATTAATTTACAATGGGTAAACAGATACCATATTTTGTAACTCATCAAGAAATCCACTCTTATCATACCAGAAATAGATCAACGCATGTTATATCTCAATTTAGATTGTCTTCATCTCAAAAACTACCCATTTTCATTGGATTGAAACTATGGAATGATTTAAATGCTGATATAAAAAATATTGTGAATGTAAATTCGTTTAAAACTAAGTTGAAATTCCAATTAATAATGGCATACTAATAAAAATCTAGGATTAATGTACATTACTATTGTTTATTCATTTCTCGTGTGTAATCTAGGATTAAAGACACATTACTCGCGATTGTTCAGTTCTTATCTCTCGTGTATAATATTGATTTTTTTTTGTACGGTATTGGTGTAAGGCCTTCGATAGTGACCTCGCGTTTGTCGTATCGATAATAATAATTTAAGATTAATACATACTTTAACTATTAATAATACTTATTTATTTATTTATTTATTTATTTATTATTAATTAATTAATAATAACTAATATTTTTAGTAAGAGCCTAGTTAAGCCTAAAGTTTAAGGGCCAAATTAAACAAAATAATAGTCGAGCTTTTCAATTATTTATGTCATTGTAAATTATCAAACCAATGTATTTATTTTATTATTAATAAAGGTTATTCACTCACTCAATCAATTTAATTCAATGTATAAACATTATTTACGTTGAGGAAGGATTTATGTTTGCATTTAAAAGTTGTGATCGAGGAAGTTCTCCGACACTCGAAACAGATTGTTTACTAATTAAGTTTTAAACAAAGTAAAGGTTTCATTGTTTTACAAAGGGATCTATACTCATTTCATGATTTGTCGATGAAATATAGTTAGGCCATGCAAAGCATCGTTCCGCCCATACATCTATTTTTCGGTACGAGCAGTCCATAGTGCTTGTATTGCAAATACTCCTGCTTTTATATGTCAGGGTGCCTAATTCACTAAGAGCAAGATACACCGAACACACACACACACACACACACACACATAATATATATATAATACAAACTACAATCCCACAAAGAAAAAGAAAAATGATTCCAAGACCTTTCGAGTATTCAGAAGTACCCTGACGAGGCGTACTTCTGAATACACGAAAGGCCTTGGAATCATTTCACGTGTTTAATTGTGAAATTCATCCCATATATTAATATATACGTATATATGTGTGTGTGTGTGTGGTGTGTTTATTGGTTTCATTTCCATATAATACTGAAATAAATATGAAATAAAATTATGCACTGGTTAAAATTCATTCCGTCGTATCTAACCTTTTTCGTGTGTTGTATGATTCCAAAAGCAGAACTAACTAACTAATATATATATATATATATATATATATATATATATATATATACGAATAATAATTCGGAGATAGCAAGTGCCTCCCCCCCCTGAGATTTCCTTCAGCAATACAGAAAACTTGAAACGCATTTAAAAATTATTCGACATGAAAGGATTCTTCCCCAATGGAATCGTTGTGACGTCGAAATGTCCTACGGTGAGGGCGTAACTGTCCAAATGGGGTTAAAAGGGGCCTTTCCTTTTTAATAATGGACAAATTAAAGAGACAGGTGTAGTAACACTAAAGAACGAAACCTCTAATAAAAGTCTCTACACAACATTTTCAAACACTAAAAACAGTTAATGTGAAGTTATTTACATTTAATCCTCGATTCTACAACACGCGTCGATCCTGAACCTTTCTTCAAAAACCCAATAATATAGAGTATATATATATACACACACACACAACACCTTACCTTACCTTACAAAGGTTCCGCGCGATGATTCCTCATTTCGCGAAGGTCAAGCTTGTCGCCCCCTCCTCTCGAGTTGGCCTGGTGAAGTAGTGAGTTGGTTTCTTGCGCTCTCCACCTCACATAGCCAGGTACGCCCGGCTCATCGGGATTGTTCTGAGCCAGGCGTCTAATCTTCTTTTGAAGATGTCCACTGCAACTCCCTTCGTGTTTCTTAGGTCTTTGGGCAGCTGATTAAACAGTTTTGGTCCTCTCACCACAAAACTATTTTTTTTCAGGGTTAAGGATGTTCCCTGTCTCGCCTTCAATTTGGGAATACGACACGGTCTACCGTTTCTACTTTCCACCGTTGTTTGGGGAGTTATAGGGTTCAGAGTAAGATTAGGGACTAGTTCCTCCATTATTTTCCAAGTGTAAATAATGGTGTATCTCTCTCTTCTCCTTTCCAATGAATATAGGTCTAGTTCGCGTAACCTTTCTCAGTAATTTAGTTCTTTGCACCCGTTGATCTTTGCTGGTTTTAGGCGAATTTGTCTACAACAATTTGTCTAAAGATACAATTCATCTACAACAATTTGTCTAAAGATACAATTCATCTACAACAATTTAGCTACAGATACAATTTATCTACAATAATTTGTCTAGAGAAACTATTACTAATATTGGACCTACTATGTTTCATGGACTGCTCTCGATTTTCCTACGAAATTGAAAACAAGGGCAGTCGATGACCCTAATTTTGTTTCTGCAATCGGTTTTCTTGAGAAACGAAACCTAACCTAACCTAACCTGACTTAACCTGACCTAATCGAGTTTCTTATACTATTGTTTTTTGCAAGATATCGCACTAATTCTTGTCATTTTTTGTGAATTTGTATGGCGTAAGCGCCACACCAGCTCGGACTTATTCAAAAAGATGTTGGAGTGTATTGCGTCGTTTCAGTAAATAAATTTATTCAATATCCAATAACATTTTTCTTTATCATTTCTCAAGAAAACCGATTGCAGAAACAAATTTTTCATTTTTTTGAAAAAATTAATAATAATTAACATCAAATAGCTTTCATTTTTCCTCTCTAGACAAATTGTATCTGTAGACAAATTAGTGTAGATAAATTGTATCTGTAGACTAATTGCTGTAGACAAATTGTTGTAGATGAATTGTATCTTTAGACAAATTGTTGTAGACAAATTCGCCGGACACCGATCTTTGCTGTGAAGCTTCTCTAGATCCCTTCCAGCTGTCTAATGTCTTCTTTTTTTATATGGGGATGTTAGGACCGAGCAGTATTCCAATTTGGGTATGATCAGGGTTTTCAGTTGAGGAATCATTACATTCCTATCCCTTCGTTTAAAGGTTCTCAATATCTGTCCCGTTATTCTCTTTGCTCCGTTTACTGCTATCTTATTTTATGTTTCAAATTTCGCATCATCTGTCATTACAACCCCTAAATCTTTTGCTCTGGAATTTCTCTGAATTTCCTGTCCATTTGGGGTATAATATTCCATGGATTTTAGGTCTTCTCTTTTTCCGTACCTTAACAGCTGAAATTTCTCGGTGTTAAACTTCATATTGTTGTCTTCCGTCCACTTGTAGATTCTGTTTATGTCGGTTTGTGGAGATCCTATATCTTCTGGGTTTCTTATTTTTCTACTGATCTTTGTGTCATCCGCAAAGGATGTTATATATATACACACACACCATGTTAATTTAAGTTTGTATATATGTTACAGTCAAAGTGTGTAACCAGCCATTTCGCGTAATGACTGAAACTTTTAGTAATTTCGCGAAATGGCTATTTCACTTGGTCATTTCGCGAAGTGACTAAAATCTTCAGCCATTACGCGAAATGGCTGAAATTCTACCTTGGTCATTTCGTACAAGATCATTTGCCCGGTTAGGTCAACTGTATGGCCGGTTAGGTCAACTATATGACCTTGACAATTGGTTAGGTTAAGTTGTGTTATTTTCGTTAAAACTAACCAAAATAACACAACTTAACCTAACCAATTGTCAAGGGCATACAGTTGACCTAACCGGGCAAATGAGCTTGTACGAAATGACCAAGGTGGAATTTCAGCTATTTCGCGTAATGGCTGAAGATTTTAGTCATTTTGCGAAATGACCAAGTGAAACAGCCTTACAAATTACTGTACCTTCTTCAATCGAGCGGAAAATGTTCTTGCACAAACAGACACTTTTCTTTTGGACTTTTGTAGCTTGAGGGAAAACATTTTATTGCGCGGGGCAAACACACTGATATTCTACCACGCAGCGACAGTTGGGTACGCGTGGAATTTCCCGCATGAAGTTCCGCAATGAAGTAATGAAAGAAGTTTTCGCACCTACTGCTCTAAAAAAGACGACCTCCAGCGAAATGACGAGAGGGGGGTGGGTGGGGGAATCACTTCTGAATAAACACCGATTCAAATAGTGACGCGTTACTCGAATGTTAATGTTAGTTAAATGTGAGGTGTAAAAGAATCCTTAAATACGTGCGGCTGAACTCTTCTTCCTCGATGTTAAATTAAATTTTACTTCTCAAATAGTAAATAAAAAACAAACCTGAGATTTTTAATTAAAGCTACGCAGATTTTTAAACCTACTAAGTGCCGACTACTTTTAAACCTTTTGTTTTTGTAGGGTTTTGTCCGAATGCGCGTATTTGAAACAGTACCAATTAGACTCACGCGTCTATAAAGGGTTAATTTGACGGATGACGTCCAGTTTTAAGGCCTTTTAAGTTTTCATTTTCACGCAATTTTATAAAAATGTGGATAATAAACTCGTTACGAAGAAATTTAGGAAAGTTGAGAACAAAGTTGATGAGAGTGAACGAGTGCAACATTTTCCCAACATGCGGGATTTGCGGCTGTGCTGTAGAAGACATTTTAGAATTCGTTTTTAACGCCATTTCGGTTACGTGCCTTTTCAAAGGATTCAGTCGCAAAATTTCTCTCAGTGAAACGATGCTTTATCCGTTTCTCTTCGATCGAAAGCCAACTACAAATGACGTTGAAAGTACTACTACGTATTCATCGTTCGTCCAGACTCCAAATACCTGAAAGGCGAAACGCGCTACACAAACTTCAGAAACCTCGCAGTCCTTCGTAAGTCTAAATTATCATAAGGGTTTATCCACGTTCTGAAAGCGTGTCCACGATAACCAATCCCGTCAGTTCTATGTTTGGTCAAGGCTTTGTTTCCTGAACTTGAAAGAAGCACCATTAAACTGCATGTGGCGCGAGTGAGGTGGAGTCGCGTTTTGAGTGGAGAATTTGCGTGAAAGCAATGATGATTTCGTGTCCCCATTTTCAAAAATTGAAGTAATTAATTAAAAGTGGTACATCTTTAGACTACGTGGCTCAAATTGAAATTAGTTCAAAAGTGTGGTCAATCGACCACTTTCAGAATACGCGGGAAAAATACTCAGGGGGGGAATTCGACTGACAGTAACAGTAAAGAGCCATACACACGCGAGTGGGCGACGAAAGTAATGCGCGTACAAATCTGCGAGTGCCTGATAGTGCCTACAAACCCGAAATCGCAACATACAATGGGTCAATTCATCGAAGTGAACAACTAAAAATTAATTGACCGCAAACAAAAATCAATCCTTCCAGTAATATTTTTTTTCGCCTTTCATTAATGAAAGCGCAATACTTCCATTAAAGTAAACCATACTACGCGTAACGTATAACAACATTATACGAACAAGGCTACAGTCAATGAGAAATCAATGCGAAAAATGAAGGGTTTTAAACAGGATTACCTAACCTCATGATGGAATACAATGAAACTGCAGAACTACTGATGATAAGAACAAACCTGGAAAAAACATCAAAACTATCATAAAAGGACAATGTTAAATGCTTGTCGAATAAATCCCAAATAGACAAAAGTAAATCCAACAAGATGCCTTGTTGCAGAAATGCTGGAAAATGTTGGTGTCGAAATTGACTCATTCACAGTCGGATGCAAAATCCTTCAGGAAGAGCTAAAAGGGTGCATTGCGACAAAAAAAATCCAAAAACAAAACAAAAGAGATTAACATTTCCAAAAAACATACTGCAACTCGTTGATGTTCGGTGCGTTGGTCTCTCTTCACACGAAGGTCAAGCTGGTGGCCCCGCCTCTAGGGCTGGCTTGGTGGAGGAGCAAGTTGCTTTCTTGCGCTCTCCACCGTACATAGCCACGTACACCCGGCTCATCTGGTACCGTCCTGAGCCAGGCATCGTCTTCTCTTGAAGACTTCAACTTTGACCCCTGTAACGTTTCTGAGGTCATTTGGAAGCTAGTTAAAAAAGTCTTGGCCTCCTGACAACCAATCTATTTTCTTTCAGTGTTGACGAGGCCCCTTATCAGGCCTTTAATTTGGGAACACTACACATTCTGCCTTTCATATTTTCCAGTGTTGTTTGAATGGTAATTGGGTTTAGTACCAGTTTTTCGATCATTTCCCATACGTAGATTATGGTGTACCTCTCTCTTCTTCTTTCCAAGGAGTACAGATTTAGTTTACGTAGTCTTTCCCGGTGGTTGAGTTCTTTGCAGCCATCAATCTTGGCTGTGAAATGTCTCCGAGTTTCTTCTAGTCTATTAGTTTCTTCCTTTTTATATGGGGACGTCAAGACTGAGCAGTATTCAAGTTTTGATATAATCAGTGTTTTTAGCAGGGAATTCACCACTGTCCTGCCCTTCTTTTGAACGTTCTTAGTACCTGTCCCACGACTCTTTTTGCTTTATTTATCGCTATCTGATTGTGTGTTTCGAATTTGGCATCATCGGTCATTATTACCCCCAAATCTATCGCTTTCGTGCTTCTCTGAATTTCCTGTCTATCTGGAGCATAATATGGAGTCTAAGTTCTTCATTTCTATCAATATCTCAAGAGTTGAAATTTCTCGGTGTTAAATGTCATGTTGTTGTCTTCGTTGTCGTGTTGTTTGTTCGTGTCCCTCTGCAAGGCTTCCACTTCATTTACATCGCTGATTTTTCTGCTGATCCTTGTATCGACTGCAAAGGATGTTCTATACTGTTGCTTTTTACTCCGCTGTCTATGTCTGTTAGCATGATAATGAACAGGAGTGGGGCCAGTACTATGCCTTGTGGTACTGAGCTGCGTACTTCCGATTCTGATGATGATATATACACCTTGAATTTTGACGACCTGTAGACGTTCTCTGAGGAAATTGTAGATCCATTTTCCCACTTTGCCTGTTATTCCCATATATTTCATTTTATGTGCTATTATACTGTGATCACATTTGTCGAAAGCTCTAGCAAAATCTGCGTATATGACATTGTAGTTGTCATTGCCTTCCAGTGCATCTAGGATATGGTTGTAGCGTTCTATTAGTTGTGAGAGGCATGATCTACCTGATCGGAATCCGTGCTGATTTTCGTTGAATCTTTCCAGTGTCTCCAGGAAATCATAAATTTTCTCTCTAACTATTCTTTCAAATACTTTGGTGAGGTGGGACGTCAATGACATTGGTCTATAGTTCTTTGTTTGAGATCTGTCCCCTCCTTTATATATAGGGACAATGTTTGCTCTTTTCAAGATGCTCGGTATTTCCCCCGTGTCTAGGGATCTTCTCCATATCCAGTATAAAGGTGTAGCTATTTCATTTTTACAGTTTTTAATCAATAATGCGTTCCAATTGTCTGGACCTGCAGCCGAATGTGGTTTCATTTGTCCTTTCGTTCTCGCTACATCTTCTGGGTTATATATATATATATATAATATATATATGAAAATTATTTCACGAAAGTAACACGTGAAAAATATTTATGATGAATAAAACCACGAAGGAAAGGAAACACAAAATGGTGCTCAAGCGCCATTAGACGAAAGCGCTTGAGCACCATTTTGTGTTTCCTTTCCTTCGTGGTTTTATTCATCATATATATATATATATATATACTTTATGTGAGTTTGAACGTGCCAAAGCCCTGTTCCTGTGAAAATGTTAATGTCTCGCCTCACAGCGTCGATCCTACTTTTTTTTTTTAACGAGTGCCAAAAGAACTGCATGCAAAATAGAAGGTCATTTGAAGGACACTCATAGGTCACCTAACGATCTTCACAATTTTAGTTTCCAAACCATTATATTGGAATAGAAGCTTATCTTATATTAAAGTATATGTATGTATGACTGACTGACTGACTCTGTGTGTGTGTGTGTGTGTGTGGTGTGCACTGGAACTTACAAATAAATATGAATATTTACGAGTTACCCATCACAAATCACAATTAGTTAAAGTTTCCTCCTCCGCATCCCATCCACAAAAATAAAATAATAATAAATAAAAATATCACTTTCCTTTCTCGTGTCTCGTGAGCGATGATGATGATGATGATGATGATGACAGTCCTTAAATGGGGGGTTCACAAAATGGAGGGAGAAGGAAGTGTCCTAAGGTAAACAGAAGGTACAACAGTACGAAAACCGATTTAGTCATCCCCTTCCCCGTTATGCCCACTCCCCCCAACCCCCAATTAATATTATTTAAACCATTCTCTCGAATGGGTTCTACTCTTTAAATGTCAGTTGGACTTCGCTCACTTTCAGTTTCTACAATTACCTTCAAACGCATTTATTTAATTATTTATTTATTCGATACTTCGTTACTATTAGTAGTTATTTCCGTTTCACGCGATTCATCTCTCCTCCATTTTAATTTTCACACTTTTATTTTCATTCTCTTTTCCACACCAAGTTTCAACCACCAATTTCATTCCCTTTCTTTCTTCCTTTAAAACTCTACTACAAGACGCTGCGTTTATATATATATATATATATATATGCGATTATGTGAGAATTAGTCGAAAAACAAACTACGTAAATGTCGAGTCCTCCTAATTAAATCTTGCCGCATAGCGCCTGAGTGCCACCTTTACACAAGGCACTCGCTTGCCCTCTTACATGTTCGGACCTCACTCCGGCATATTAATTGATCAACGAAGTGAAAGCTCATCTAAGTTACGTTCGCGTTAAAACACACACACACACACACCAGTGGACGTACCCTAATGCACATAAGTGTACCTGCCTAAACTATATATATATATATTAATAACGTGTTGGTTATTTTGTCTATTCCTACCTCGTGAATAAGTGTGTGTGCAAACTGAAGTCACAGTTAAAAAGGATTGCTCTAAATGCGTGTGTGTGTGTGTGTGTGTGTGTGTGTGTGTGTGTGTGTGTGTCATAGATGCACAATAATGAATCATTACAAACTTTACATAAATTAAACTTTATATATGACCATGTTAACACATCGTTCGTCAAAGAAAACTAAATATGTTTTCAGCACACGCGAGCGCGCGCACACAGAAATGCACAGCAAAAAATGTACACGACGTAGGCTAATGGAATGATGAAATATTTGTTAAACATAACAATATGCGCCTATAAAATGCTTTCATTCTATAAACATGAATTTTACTTATTTATATATACTGTATATATACAGTATATATATATATATATATATATATATATATATATATATATATATATATATATATACCTTATACACACACACACCTTACTTATTGGCTTCGATTACATCGCAAGACAAAATTACAAACTTTTTCTCTCCTTTAAACGAAACGAAATGACTTAAAAATTTGGTAAAAATTTGGATGCGCTGAGTTCAAATCTGATGTCAAAATACCTATATCAAATTATCATCCACCGTTTTGAAGGGACGTGTAATGAAAGTCTTATATACAGATTAGAATATACTGAATACCTCAACATAATTATTACAAGATCAGACCAACAATTAAAATATTTTTGCTGATGTTTTTCGTTTGTATCAGGTCATCCCATAAGTAATGTCGTTTTTTACGATATATTAAGTTTAAAGTAGTCCTACTCAGTTTAAGCGTAAATTTTCCGAAGGTTATATCTAAGAGGAGATCTATCGTGTTTCGCTACATACTTTACAGACCTTGACCAGTGAAGACGTGTGTTTTGCTTTATGTGAACCCCTCATAAACATGGCGGTATCAGAAGAGCATATAAAGCATATAATGCTTTACGAGTTCAAAAAGGGAATAATGCTACTGAAGCAACGCGAAACATTCAGGACGTTTATGGCAACGATATTCTGCATGTGAGGAAATGTCAAAGATGGTTTCAAAGTTTAGGAATGGTGACTGCTGCTTCACAGATGCAGCACGCTCTGGACGCCCTGCTGAGTTTGATGATGACCTGTTGTTAGCCGCGCTTGAAGAAGACTGTTCAACAACTGTCGAAGAATTGGCCCAGAAACTCAATTCATCCCCGTCCACCATCCATCGACATTTGCAACAACTCGGGAAAGTGCCTAAGTTAGGAAAATGGGTGCCACATGAATTATCGGTCGACAATGTGAGGGTGTGGGTAAACATTAGCACAGCTCTTCATTCCCGTGAACTCCAAGATCCGTTTTTGCACCGTTTAGTGACTGGTGATGAAAAGTGGATACTGTACCAGAATGTTAAGTGCAGTCGACAGTGGGTTTGTGCCGGAGAACCAGCGACACCACAGCCAAAACCAAATCTTTACCCTCGGAGGGTGTTGCTTAGTGTTTGGTGGGATAAAGGTGGTGTAATACACTTTGAAACCTTACCACACAACCAAACAATCACCGCTCAAGTCTACTGTCAACAACTGGATCGATTGAACACTGCACTAAAAGGAGAGAGACCTTCTTTGGTTAATCGGAAAGGAATCGTGTTCCACCACGACAACGCACGTCCTCATACCGCTCGGATCACTTCTGCAAAAATTGAGGAGCTTGGGTGGAAAAACTTCACACATCCTCCAGACCTTGCGCCTTCAGATTATCATCTCTTCAGGAGTCTGCAAAACTATCTTCACGAGAAACAGTATACTTCTTTAGATGACCTGCACACCAGTCTTTGTACGTTTTTTGCCTCAAAACCGCCTGAATTTTATAAACATGGCATTGAAAAGCTTGTAGGACGTTGGCAGAGTGTCATTGATTCCGATGGAAAATATATATTAGATTAAAAAGTTTCAGTCTTTTTTTTTTGTCCTTCAAATTCCGATCTAAAAAACGACATTACTTATGGGATGACCTGATACATACTCTCGGGAGTTTCCCTGATGAGAAACCACCAATATTCAGCCAACATACTGGAATTCCACCTTCCCTGGAACCGCGTTTGATATAATTTGGATAATTTTTGTGAAACATTAACGTAGTTTTCTGGGAAAATGGTGGGTGTTAGGGAAAAATTAATAACACATTCGTAATTAGCGTATCAAAATACGTATAAATCAGCAGAATTTGTGCAAAGGACAGAAAATGTGTTGTGCAGTGTTATCTAGGCGAAGTCGAGGTACTGGCCTTTCAATTCAATGTTAATCCAATATTTAAGCTGAATATTTAAGCTAACCTCAGTGCCATCGAACCAAGAAAGGCAAAATATGTGGTCTGAACGCGATTCAGGACTCAAAGAAGGTTTTCTGTTCTCTCTAAATAGCCTAATCTAAATAGCCTTAACCTAACCTAATCTGGATTAACATTTTATCATACGATAAAAATGCCTCCAATTTTCAATTTGTTTTAATGTTCAGGATTACCAAATGTGTTAACCTCACTAAAACATTACCCCCATACATTTGTGAATTATCTCACACACACTACCTCACTAATACCCAATTGATGCACGCTCGCGCATGCGCTTTCAAAGATAAAATTTCCAAAGACTTTGTGTTATAATGTACAGTTTAGTTTTTCGACTTTGAGTGTCTATAGTACTAATGCGAGTTGAAGTAGGAACATGTCATCGACGAGACATTTTATTTACAAATTTTTTTGAGGTCAGATCAAGTTAGGTTACTACTGTCTCTATGAAACTCCCGTCCACAAAATATCTACAGATTTTAATCAATAGCGCGATCGATGGGTAATGGCGTCAAGTCGCTGTTGCTGTGAACACATACAGCAATCATTCCGCCAATGGTGAAGGTGCTTCAAACACTTATTTACTTACCATCTTTATAAATACTTTGAACAGTGATCATTTTAGCGACCGCCAGATCTGACCTCTCTGCTCATGCCAAAATGACCTTTCGACATTGACTCCGCCCACTTCCGTCCACACCTTTCTCGAAGATTCTCGTTAAAATTCTTTATATTTGCTTCTGTCGTCGTCTTCTGACTTGACGTAGGAATTTGTTTCTCTCCAAATATTAATACTTATATTTTTTACAGTTTTCATTAATCTTCATAATGAATAATTGAGTCGGTGATGGGGGTAATATCTCTTTAAGTAGTTAATAAATGAACAAGTTTCAGTAAATAACTCATTTCAATGAGCGATTAACTCTCCTGAAAAGGCTTTGAATTACCAGTTCGACCAGCGGCCAAATCCGGCGAATACAGTGGTTGGGAACCAGTGGAATGTTGTGCTTCGTTAAGAATTCCCTTATGGACAGTGCTGTGTGAGAGGGAGCATTGTCGTGATGCAACATCAACGAACCCGACGCCATTTTGCCGGGCATTTTACACTACCGTTTTCGCCGGATTTGGCACCCTGTGACTTTTTCCTGTTCCCAAGTTGAAAAACACCCTCGAGGGAAAAAGATTTCAGGAAGTACCAAAGATCGAACAAAATGCGACACGAGAATTGAAGAACATTCCGAAAGAAGATTATAACAGGTGTTTCAGTAAATGGCTGGACCGCTGGAATCACTGTTTACAATAAAGAAGGAGACAAATTTGATCGGGTATGTGACATTTAGTTTTGCAATACATCTGTCCCGGAACTTTTTGATCAGTCCTCGTATATATACACTCGTAAAGAATTCTTCCCACGTAGTCCCAGTGTGTCGTAAAAGGCGATTAAAAATAAGGGACGGGTGCGGGAAGCTGGAAACCCCTCCCACCTATATATAACTTTCCACCTACAGGAACGATCAGAGAAGGGGCACAGTGGAGACTTTCCCGCTACGGCTCAGGCTGGGGTGTCTGAATGTGCGTGGATGTGGTCAGAATGATAAGAAGGGAGAAATTGGTGCTGTTAAAAGTGGAGCGATGTGGTAGATGGGGGCGACGGGCTGGCAGTGTGCCGGCTCAGGGTGTATGAAGCGGTCTGGGTAAACCGTGGAGTAATCTGCGGGACTGGGCTGTGGATAATGTTGCCCTGAGGCAGGTGCATTACTGTCATATCAGCTGATGAAGTGTGTGTGTGTGTGTGTGTGTGTGTGTGTGTGTTGTGTGTGTGTATTAAATTTTTTCTTGTATACCGCAGGTACACAAAATCCCAATAGTCTATGTTGTATATGAGAGCGCTCAATGTTAATAATGATGATAAATTTTTAGTCAGATGCGGATTATGAATTAAGTATCCGAGCACAAACGGTACAGAACAAGAGTCCCCGCTGGATAGATGGGTATGCATGCCTACGGTGAATTTACGGGACATCAATAGGTATATACATACATATCCAACTACCTAGGGACCTATCCCCGCCTTCCCTTCCCTTATGTAGGGCCTACACAGAACACCTCTGCGAGGAAGGATGTCCTTATACGGTAAAGGCTAAGCACTTACGAACGCCTGGTCAAGCAACGCCTCTGTACACACACACACACACACACCTGCGCGATTAAGTAACAAAGTTATTTTAATTTGCATTTATAACCTGGTTAAATTTCCTTAAATTTATTTAAAAAGAGAACCCAAATTATAATGAAATAAAACCTATTAAAACTGTAAACAGTGTGCCATTAATTATGCTAAAAGGAACACCACACGCAAATACTCTTCCAACACATGCAAGTTTACGACCAACGAACCACCTATACATGCACGATATACAGGGTGTTTCAGGAGGAAAGGTCAATACTTCGGGAGGTGATAGTATCGGTCATTGTGAGAAAAAAAGTTCATATGAACATGTGTCTAATTCTGACTGGTTACGGAGATAGAGCTGTTTGAATCTGATGCGCGCGCAGCTCTTCCTCCCCTTCCCTCCTCTATAACCTTGAACTATGTAAGCTGTAATGTAAGCATGTAACATAAGCCAATCGACAGCTGACTGTTGTGAGTGACATTATTTGGTGTTTGAAGCAGTGTTAAGAATGCCACACACCTTCACACATGCCGAATATGCAGATATGGTGTATGTCTACGGTTTTTGCGATGGAAGTGCAACAGTTGCTGTTGCAGAATACCGTCAACGGTTTCCGAACCGCAAAATTCAGGATCGAGGTGTTTACCAGGGTTTTCAACACATTGCGTGAGATTGGTACGCTTCCCAGCACTCATGTTTCATCTGAACGTGAAGGTCAACAAGATGTGGATGAAGTGGAAAACATTCTTCAGTTGGTAGAGCGTAGTCCTACTACTAGCTCACGAAGAATTTCTACACGTCTCGGTGTACCACACACAAGAGTATGGCGAACATTACGTGAGGAAGGCTTGCATCCATATCATGTACAGCGTGTACACCACCTTCAACCAGGAGACGCTGCCATGCGACTGGAATTTTGTCATTGGTAAATGCTAATTGCCGATTGCTTCGATTAATACTGTTCACCGATGAAGCTACTTTTACCCGTGACGGTATCAACAACACTCGTAACTCTCATCGGTGGTCAGACGAAAATCCAAATGACACTGTGGAAACAAATTTTCAACATCGCTTCTCTGCCAATGTGTGGTGCGGTATCATCGATGATCAGCTGATTGGCCCTGTTACTTTAGAGAATCATCTTACAGGACAAAGTTACCTAGAATTTCTGCAAAATGAATTGCTAGAACTATTGGAGGATGTTCCTTTGGCTACACGCGCTGGTATGTACTTTCAGCACGATGGAGCTCCTCCACATTCTACCCGTCTGGTGATGCAATACCTAAATAAAACTTTCCCTGGTCGATGGATCGCCGCGGTGGTCCCATTCAATGGCCACCAAGGTCTCCAGACCTCTCTCCGTTAGATTATTGTTTGTGAGGGTGGATGAAAAGTCGCTTACAAAAGAAAGGTGGATACACGAGACGAATTGCTCGCGCGCATTTTGGATGCTGCTGCCCGCATAAAGGAACGTCAAGATCAACTCGGACGAACAACACGCGATCTTCGCACGCGAGTTGCAAAGTGCATTGAGGTTGACGGTGGGATTTTTGAAAACGTATTGTAAACTGTAACAAATTTGTCATTTCTGTATCTGATACCATTCAAAATGCCAATGTTTAAACATTAAATGTTAAAAACAGTAATTGGCCTATCTTTCTTGATTACTATTAACAATGCTTTTGTATTTGTAGATTCAAACAGCTCTATCTCCGTAACCATTCAGAATTAGACACATGTTCATATGAACTTTTTTTCTCACAATGACCGATACTATCACCTCCCGAAGTATTGACCTTTCCTCCTGAAACACCCTATATACTGTATATATATATATATATATATATATATATATATATATATATATATATATATACACACAGCCTTGGTCAGAATTATTAGGCACCCCTTCTTTTTTTGTTTTAAACTACATATTAATTCGTTTAATAATTTCAAATGTGCTGTTTTAGTGATTAATTGAAACTTTAATGCTTTTGATAAGATATCAAGAATAAATAAAGAACATAACATAACATACATTTATTTGTTTTTCAGGAAATTTGAGAGATGTAAAACGAAGATAATACAAATGTAAGCAAGTTAAGAAGAAGAAACGACCTAATATCACACGTTCTATTTGTTTACAAAAGTAGTTGCTGCAATAATGGCGAAGGGTAAGCTACTTTCAGAAGGTGAACGGGCCCAAATAGTCTTATTACATTCGCAAGGACTATCCCAGGTTAAGATTGCAAAACAAATGAAATGCTCAAGATTTGCAGTACGGACAACGTTAAAAAGGTACAAGGAAACCAAGTCTTACAAGAATAGGGGAGGGCAAGGTAGAAAAAGGTCAACAACGGCCCGAGAAGACCGGCTGCTGAAAAGAATTAGCCTGACAGATCGTAAAAAATCATCCTCGGACGCCGCTGCAGCCTTTCGGTCAACAACTGGGAAGTCCATCTCCAGTCGTACCGCTGGAAGAAGGCTTGCAGAAAAGGCCTCAAAGGACGGAAGGCCAGGAAAAAGCCGTTTCTGTCTGAGGTCAACGAAAGAAGCGTCTAATGTGTGCCAAACAACACCAAAATTGGACCCTTGAGGACTGGGCTAAAGTGATTTGGTCCGATGAAAGTAACTTCGAGGCAAGATACACATTCAGAGTAGTTACTTATTTATATTGTTACATTGTATAGAAATGCATTTAAATGCGTTACAACCGTTATGGTAAAAAAATTCATTTATCCTACTTTTTTGTCAGATTTTCGGGACCCCTGGCGCCGTTTATGTTCGCCGAAGAGCAGGTGAAGCATACCATGCTGAATGCGTGGTACCTACTGTGAAGTTCGGAGGGGGTAGCATCATGGTGTGGGGTTGCATGGTTCTGGCAGGGACCGGAATGTTGAAAATCTGTGACGGCAGGATGAACTCTATCAAGTATACGAGCGCTCAGTAGCCAAAATCTTCAACAATAATGTCCCTGAAGGCAGGGCTGTGGAGTCGGTGATAAAATTTGCCGACTCCAACTCCGACTCCAAAAATTTTAACATTCCGACTCCGACTCCAGAAATCTGACTTGTATAATTACGACTCCGACTCCGATGGAATGTTAAGGCCAAATTGATTACGATTAGCTTTATTAGGCCAATGGAGATTCATAAACAAGGCATTTCGTCACCACCACATGACTCATCAGGTTACTTAGTGGCTATAACTATGCCTTAATGGCTTTTTTTCTCTTTATTAAAAAATTACAATAAATCCCAAAATACAAACTGATTGAAACTTAAACAAAATAAGATTATTATTGGTTTAGCAAATTAATAAGATGTTTTTGTATTATTATAAACATCCGTAACAAAATGTACTAACCTAAACTGAATTTGTTTTTAAAAAAAGGATCGCTTCCATTAAATTTTCTTTCAGTGATGCTTATCAAAATTATCAAATTGAAATCTAAAAATCTGAAAAAGATTTAGGGTTGCTAGTACAAAATTTTTAAATTTCCTTATTATTAATTATGCTAATTAATTAATTATAATCCTTATTAATTATAAGCAACTATATTTATATATTATTCATATTTATATATTTATATGTTATATATTATACATTATTTATATATTATATTATATATTAAAACATTAAGTTAAATCTATTTTATTCATAAAATTGAGCTAGGCCTAGGCCTAGGCTGCTATGGTTATAATTGAAGGATTTGCACCGACTCCGACTCCATCCAACTATGCACTTCCGACTCCGACTCCATCCAACTATGCACTTCCCACTCCGACTCCACTCCACTCAAAATTGACTGACTCCACGACTCCGACTCCACAGCCCTGCCTGAGGTGTCATCTTCCAACAAGACAACGCTCCGTGCCACACTTCTCGTCAGAGCAAAAATTGGTTCGAGCAGAATAATATCAGTCATGGACTGGCCCCCTCAATCACCAGACCTAAATCACATCGAACACCTGTGGGCCCATCTCGGGAAGAGTATCAGGAAGCACAGATGCACCTCTCAAAGTGAACTGAAGAACATTATACAGCAGGAATGGGATAAACTGCCAAGCTCAGTATGCAACAACTTAGTGAACAATATGGCAAACAGAATAAAGGCGGTAATTAAGGCCAAAGGCAGACATACCAGGTATTAAAATTAATGTAAATAATTAAATTAACAGGTATAGCAGTTTTAATATCCTTTATTGCACCAACATATATTTTTATTTAGAATTTTAAAGGTGCCTAATAATTCTGACCAAGGCTGTATATATATATATATAACCTTTGGTTAGCTTCCGCCCGAATTGTTCATTCTGACGAAGGTCAAGCTTTTCACTCCACCTTAGACCTACAGTTTAACGTGGAACCCGAACCACGCCCCATCAGCAGCCCAGCGAGCTTAACCACTAGGACACCTAGGGTACCCATTTATCTACCAACCACTTTCTTTATTGTGTGGAAGGATGAACAGCTGGGTTTTGCTGCGCGCCGGCTGCCGTCGGGTTTCGAACCCGGGGCCGATGGATTCGTAGTCAGCGACGCTAACCACTACACCACCATATATATATAATATATATATATATATATATATATTTTTTTTCTCTGATTTACCGCCGATTCGTACCTAAAAGGAGCGGTACATATCTCGGCGAGGCGGTGAGTGGGTGATGTTACTGTATTGGGGGTGGTAGACTAGGGGAGTGAGTAAGGGTCAGTCGCTGGGTAGTGGGTAGGAGGGGTATGGTTGTACCGGACGGGAAGTGGCAAGCAGGGAGGTAAGGCCTTCATAATTTGCGAATATTCCTCGACAGTTCCAATGGACTATTGTGGTTTTCGGGGGATCTATTAGTTGATAAAGGGGGATGGGTAAAGGTGCAGGTGCTAGGAGGTTGGAGTATGAAGGGAGATCCGGAGTTCGCGAGATTGAAGGCTTGGTCGGGAGCATGGCTGGCTATCTACTGTTCACCAGGGAAGGAATCGGTCGGCCTGTCGAACCCCGCGGAGGTGGCGGGATCGAGTCGGCCGAGCGAGACCGGAAGCGTGGATCACGGCAGGCAGAGGAACATCGTGGGCTGAGAGGGTCGGATGTACTGTGACGGGCTTCTATGGTCGGACCAGGAGGGGGCACGGTAGCCCCAAAAGTGGCGCTACCCCGCCTGTCCGGGGTCTCATGGCGGACTCGAGGTGGTGATAAGGGGTACCAAAAGGACCGGGCGGGTGGGAGGGAGGGAGGGCGTACACGGGGTAGCTGACAAGGAGGGGGCCGGGGATGTTGGGGGAGTAGGTACGATGGGGGTGGAAGGAAGTGAATCAGAGTAGTCTCGTGGAGGGGTGGAGAAAATGGCACCAGGAGGCAAGGGCAGATCCAGAAGACTCGTGGGCATGGGCGCGGCCGAGCTTTCCTCGGTCACACCGTGCAGCTGCGCCAGGGCCGCATCCACCGGATCCTCGGGTGAGAGGATATTGTTCGGATTGGGTCCCGTCGTCCAGGGCGGGTCGTGGATCTCAGCCACTATTGTCAGGGTCTGTGGGGGTAGAGTGGTGGGACTTCTGCGATGGGGAGAGATGGACATAGTAGACGTGGTGGGCGGAGTGAGGATCCGAGCCGTCTTCTTGGTCCGAGGGGAAGAGGGAGAGAGACGTTGGAAGGCCGGAGGGTCCGGTGACACGCTCCGGCGTCTCCGCCTCGACGGCTTGCTCCGGGCGGCAGGTTCGGGCGTGTGCAGGAGGTACTGGGAAGGCGGGGTTTGAGGTGGATGGGACCTGGGTGTCCTGGTCCCAGACACCTGGGGGATTCGTGGCAGGTGAGGTGTGGGAAGAAGAGGAATGGTGGGGGGACAGGAAACCGTCGGGCCCTGCGAGGGTTTTCTTTGAGGGGAACAGGGAGCAGTGGCTTGGGGGGGTTTCGGCGGCAGGCCAGGGCGGCGTGCCGAGATGATAGAGCCGAGAGCAGCGGCATAGGACACCCCGGCCTCACCTCCCGACTCCGCACCCTGTCGCGTGCCTCACGGGGGCTAAGGAAGTCCGTCACCTGTAGGCCTCGGACCTCCTTCTCGAACCTGAAGAAAAGGCATTCTCGGGATGAAGAGGGGTGTGCGCCTTCACAGTTGGAGCATTTGGGTGTGTTGGGGCACCTGTCAGGGTGAGCGAGTCGTCCACAGTGTACACATAATTGATGCGGCTGTCGACAAGCGGAGCTAACGTGTCCGAATTTATTGCATTTGAAGCAACGGGTCGGGTCTGGGACGAATGGGCGGATAGAAAACTCGCATGAGGCGCGGTCTCCCATACCCCATACAATGCGGCCGGGGGGATTAGGTGTTGAAAGTAAGGAGCAGACGTGGGTGGAGGAGGGGGTGCCTCCCTGTCGGGATGGGAAACGATAGATCTTAGAGACTCCTTGGGGTGCGAGGTCCTCCAGGAGCTCGTTCACTGCGACCGACAATAGGCGGGTGGCGTAAATAGTGCCCTGACTCTGTTCAGGCGAGGGTGTGGGGAAACGGACACCGAGCATCCAAGGACCTCAGTGACGGAGAGTAGGGCTTTCGTCTCTGCGGCTGAGCGTGATTTTACGAGGAGGAGCCATCCCTCTGTGGTCGTACGTCATAGCGGCTGGAGTTGCTGTGGGTTCGGATCGCCTGGAACGTCCGTTCAGAGTTGTTCGGGAGGGACCCAGATGTAGGCCGAATCACCAGGAATTTGTGGATACTTGGGAGAGAGAGGAGGTGGTAGTCGAAATGGACTGGGATATTCAACGGTCGATAGGACGGCCGTGAATGCCGGCTCCCCCGTCCGCCGCGAGGCTCTCTCCGTGGGGAGGTGGGCTGACGGCGGGTGAGGGGAGCAGGGTGAGAGCAAGAAGCCGGGTTGTGGGGGCAAGTCCTCGGTGGAACTTGACTTGCCCGAAGGTGGCTGAAGTGGGCTGGGGCGAGACCCCTGCTCCAGAGTGTGTAGGTCCAAGGGCGTAGTCGAGGGACGGACTGGGGTCGGCAACGGAAAAGGAGAGTGCAAGCGTTCCGCTTCCACAGGGGGTCAACCCCATTAGGTCGCGGTCTTCCAGTGGTAAAGGACTCGAGGGCCTGGTTGCCCACCACCCGAGTGTTGAGAGAAGGAATAGTCCGGGAATGAGAAGCAGTTGTCGTAAGCCGAGGGGAGAAGTGTCCATAGCAAAACAAAAAAAGAACTTCATCCCGCGCGCATCCAGCCACCACCGACTCCAACAAGGAAAAGGCGAAGTGTGGGCACACTTGGTCCCACCGCCGATAGATGTCACGCAGGGGAGATACACCCGCACCCAGTCCCTGTGCCTGAAAGGCGGCCACTCTCATCCAACGCGCGGTGAAAAGTGGCAGGGACAGGGTTTGGGTTTGGTTGGAAAGCGACAAGGGTGCAGGGCAACCATCTCCCACACCCGAGGGCCAAGGAAAGGGTCTAAATCAAGGTCCAAAGAACAACGCCAAAAAAAACAGAGAGAAGCCAGAAAGAAAGAAAGAAGCAGGAGATCAGCCGGGTCCCCAAACGGGCCCAATGGTCCACGAGGGCAGAGAAAGCCCTTACACCGAAGAAAGGTGTATTCCCACATTCGCCACAGAGGGACGCGCCCTATCGTATGTATGTGTTATTTATTTTTCTTTTTTTTTCTTTCTGTAACCTATATATAGGGTGTTACCCTTTTATGTACTTCAGTGTTCCTGAGGATGTCATTAGACGAAAGCGCTTGAGCACCATTTTGTGTTTCCTTTCCTTCGTGGTTTTATTCATCATATATATATATATATATATATATATATATTATTATAATAATAATAATAATAATTATTATAATAATATTGGTAGCTAAATTATTATGGTGACCTCATTTTGAATTAATTCTTGTAGTTTTTGTCATTTAATGTTCAATAATAATTTGTTGTAACTTTTCAAAATCTAATCCCTATATTACGTAATAAAACGAAAAGAATTAGAAATTATGTAATAAAAGGATAATATACGAGTTATCTATCTGGTGGAAAGAAGAAAAAGTTGGCATATATAACTAAAATTTATATACCTCACTCCTAAACTCGTATAGGTACGTATTTAGGATAGCTTAATTACATTATTAAAATTACTTACACGGGTATCAGTTGATTTTTTTATCAGTTTAGACTCGTAATTTGTGATAGATAGTCCGCGCCTGAATGGGCAAAAAGCGGCTCAGTGTAATATGGATTAAAAAAAAAAAATGGTAGTGTAACTCGACGAAATAAAGGTCAAAACTGGACCACTCTTCGACTTGTCGTACACGGGCACAAATAGCAAAAATTGGAGGTGTAAGAAAGACAAGTGGGAACTTCCTTAAAACACAAAAATAATAATATCGACACAAATAGCCTCCGAATTAAAAAGTTCTGGGACTAATATTAGTGCCCGAAGTGTTCACAGGCGCTTGTTTAACGCAGGGGGGGAAATAATATACTCGTACATTTTGGCAAAAGACCACCTTAATTGATCTAATGAAAAAATAATAATAATAATAATTTTATTGTTCTTTGCTACATTTATAAAGCATACAGAGTGTGACGCATAATTTTGACCTTGGTTTGAGTTTGGGTTGACCTCGGTTTAGCTTCCGCCCGAATTATTCATTCTGACGAAGGTTAAGCTTGTCACTCCACCTTAGACCTACAGCTTAACGTAGAATCCGAACCACGCCCCACCAGCAGCTCAGGGTCTTAACCACTAAACTACCTAGGGTACCCATTTATCTACCAACCAATTTATTTTTTTATTGGGCGGAAGGATGAACAACTGGGTTTTGCCGCGCGTCGTCACCCGCCATCACCGGGTCTCGATCCCGGAGCCGATAGATTCGTAGTCAGCGACGCTAACCACTACACCACCAAGCCACACATATAGAGGGTGGCGCAAAAGTCGCGCACCATAGGACAAATTAAAGTAAATGTTTGAGTTGTTGGCCACCAACCCGGATATACTTTTCGAATCAACGTAAACACGTTTAAATTTTTCTTAACACGATAATGCTGATCTTGGCACACTCCCATCCAATTTTCTCCTTCAATTGTTCTATGTTTCTGAGACAATCGCTATAGACGATCGACGTGAGATGTCCTCATAGAAAGTCAAGAAGCGCGAGGTCCGGTGACCTTGGTGTTCATTCGACTGGACCTCGTCGTCCAATCCACTCGTTTGGGAACGTCACATTTAAGAAGTTACGGACGATGATTGCAAAATGTGGCGGTGCATCGTCCCATTGGAACCACGGGTGTGCCCGTTATGCCAATGGAATGTCGTACAGAATAGCATTAAAAATGTCTGCAGCATTTGCATACAAGTGTCACCTGTCACATTACCATCAAAGTAGTACGGACCGATTAACCAACCGATCGCTGCGTATTATAGTCAACACTGAAAATTCCTATGGTGCACGACTTTTGCGCCACCCTGTGTATATATATATATATATATATATATATATATATATATATTACGTACACCGTGCATGATATACGTGTAACCATGTACGTAGCCTGTGTGTGTGTGTGTGTGTGTGTGTGTGTAAAAGGTTTCCTTATCAACTTCAGTAGTTTCTTTTTTTTCCACATTTGTTTCCCATGCAACTTGTGGATGGCTATTATAAATTTTATTTATCGAATGAAATTTGAAATTAACTCAAATATTATTCATGATGCGCTATTTTCGGAAGAATGAACGCTCCAAGTTTCAGATGTTGGCCCTCAGTATGTCAAATGACGACCGAATGAAGAATTCCAAGAAGATTGCGTGATTTAAGGATTGAAACACCCCATTCCCGTAATGATGCGTGGAGCTATTTGTAATTATTCGCGAAAGGTATTAATACCCCAAATCGGGGGGGGGGGTGATACGGGGAAGAAGAGAGCATTTTCGCGCGAGATGGGGCCCCATGGTACGCTTTTGAAACCGATGAATTTTTTGACTGGTCGAGGAGTAAATACTAGGAAATGGACGGAGAGTCCTTATATCTTTACAAAGTTTAACGTATCATTCGTACTTTCTTAATTAATAATTCACTGGGGAACAAATTTCAACTTTTTGTCTATTGAATTAGATTTGACAGTTAGTTCTAGGTAATTTGGGTGCGCTGAGCACGAATTTTTACTCGGTTTTGCTCTATCAGGTCCTGATTTTGCTCAACAACCCTCCTCTTTCGTCGTATTCATAAAAAGGTTTTTTTCTCAATACTCGCTGTCTTTTTGCAATTACACATTATGCAACTAGGTTTTTATCTAGGTATTTGTACCTATTGTTATGGTATTGTTGTATTATGTATATTTTTTATGTAACACCCTAAAAATATTTTAATTTTGTCATTTTTAACCCATTTTAATATTAGTAAATTAAGCTAAAAATATCATAGAATTCTAAAATTTTCTCGAGCGTTCCTGTTCTCTGTAGAGTATTCTAGAGGGACAACTAAAATATATAAAAGCGACTCGTTTCCAGAGTTAATCAGTCAATCAGTCAGTCAGTCAGTCAGTCGAGTTAGTTAATTAAGTTTGGGCATTAACATAATTTTGAATTGGCATATGATTTAGTGAGTAATTTTGTCATCGTGATTTAATATAGTTGATTTAATTAGACGTAATTTATATTGTACCTACTCATCCGTGTTTCTAGTTTAATTTCATAGATTGTAAGTACCTATTTCATAATAAGTACCTATTTAAACTAATTTTTGTGTTTATATTTCAGATTTTCTTAAATTTATATGAATTAAGGGCTTTAAATACCTTTACAAATTGGCAGAACAATCAAGCAATATGTCATCAAGCACTAGAAAGTTCAAATGCAAAAACAACCCTGATTCCTTCTGTTATATGTGGAAATTTTACACTTCCACATCAACGAGCAAATATAACTGACTTCGTAAAAAGAGCTTACTTAGCTTATTTTGGCATAAAACTGGGGGACCAAGATAAATCGTGGGCTCCACATAAAGCCTGCACTATATGCATTGAAAGACTGCGACATTGGACAAAGGGTTCGGATTCAAAAATACCTTTTGGAGTTCCGATGGTAAGTTATGATTTCATAAAACTACGTAATTTAATCACTAGTATACTGTAACTTACCTAAATGTAATTGTAACTTAGGTACATAAACAAAAATTTACAGAAAATGTTTATAAGAATCTCAAATATTGCATAAGGTTGAAACACACAGAAATGTTAAATGTTTGGGTGATAACTTTTGATAAAATTCATAAAAACAAGTCTCTCGTCGCTTTTGTTAACGCTTTACAATTTTTTTCCATATCAGGTGTGGCGAGAGCCTACTAACCACGAGACCGATTGCTACCTTTGCTTTGTCAAGACTTCGGGCTTCACTAAGAAAAATAAACATTGTATCGAGTACCCAAATTTCGACACCGCGATACGACCTGTGCTACATTCAAATGAGATCCCCATTCCAAAATTTAAGGGTCTGCCAACTCAAGAATTAGTTGAAGATGTTCCTGAAAATATTGTTATGCACTTTGAGGAGTCAGACACCGATTTTGACCCCAGCGTATTTGAAAGTCAAAACGATCCGCAAAAGTTTAACCAGGCCGAGTTGAATGATCTTGTAAGGGATCTAAATTTGCCAAAAAAGGCTGCGGAAATTTAGCTTCAAGACTTAAAGAGAAAAACTTGCTTACTTCAAACACATACATTTCATTTTACAGAAAAAGAGAAGAACTTGTTAAATATTTTAGAACAGAGGATAGTTTAGTATATTGCTGCGACATAGTTGGTTTGTTAAAGAAGATGGGGGTTGAGTCTTACGATGCAAATGATTGGCGCTTGTTTTTAGACAGTTCGAAAAGAAGTCTTAAGTGTGTGTTGTTGCATAATGGCAATCTATACGGCTCGATACCGATTGGGCACTCAACAAAATTAAAAGAAAAGTATGAACATATAGAAAAGGTTTTAAATCTTATCAAATATAGGGAGCACGAGTGGATCATATGTTGACTTAAAAATGGTTAATTTTCTGCTAGGACAACAAGGAGGGTATACTAAATATCCCTGCTTCCTTTGCTTATGGGACAGCAGAGCCAAGGAAGAACATTATTTCAAACAAATCTGGCCAGCACGAACATCACTTACTGTCGGAGGAAAAAACGTAATTAATCCACCTTTAGTGAGCAGAGATAAAATCATATTTCCTCCTCTGCATATAAAACTAGGCCTCATTAAACAATATGTAAAAGCTTTAGATACGAACGGCGAGTGTTTCAAATACATAACTTCAAAATTTCCAAGTTTAAGTTATGAAAAAATCAAGGCGGGAATTTCGACGGTCCACAAATAAGAACAATGATTAAAGACAGCAATTTTCCTAATGTCATGAATGAACGCGAAAAAAATGGCTGGTTCTCAGATATCATTCAATAAAATACGTGTTGCCCAGTGTAATGATTCGCGTACTCGATCGTAGAATCGCTCAGTTTGACGTAAAATTGTAAAATTATTCAAGATTTCAGAGATTGGTAATTTTTCGTGTTCGATGTTTGCGCGTTCGTGTATCCTACTTAGTTTGTATTTGCGATGTAACATTCTTAAATGAAGGGTATTCCATCGTATAACCAACGTAAGAAGAGACGCATCCTTCTTCAGAAAAGGCTAAACTGGTATACGACGTTACTCACTTTACTACGAGTATTATAAAGCTTTTCTCGAGTACAAAATTGTTAAGACATTTTGGATTCTTCACATTTCATTCCTTCAAAAGTTTTTGATTCGTAATTAAATGTCATAAGCTTTTTTTTTTTTTTGGTTTGGATTAATTTATTTAAACTTTTGTCTATTGTTTTTTCCTCTATCATGTATTGGGGGATAGACGTTATTTATTAGTTATTCTTTCTACTTCGATGTTGAATGCGTTGCAGTCACCCGTTGTTCTCAATGCTTTATATATATTAAAGTTTTCATTATCGATGTTTTATAGCTAGATGAAATGTACGAGCCATAATTTGGGTAAACACTTTTATCTATTCGCTTTACAATCACAATTCTTTTATTCATTTATCTTCCAGTAATTGAAATTTAACATCTATAAAACGAAATTTATTGTTTGTCGTCTTTTCAAAAGTAAACTTTACTTTATTGATATTTTCCAATTTTTAAGTGAATAAAAACGCGTCATTATTTCTTTTAAAACCAACGAATGTATCGTCAACGTATACTGGGGTTAAATTTGGGGGTTTTTTACATATTATATTTCAGAGGGGTGGAAGTTGGCAAACGTTGGTACCAAAGGTGAACCCATTGAGACATCATCATCATCATCATCATCATTTTGAATGAAATAACTGTTTATGAGGGTGAGATTGCGCATTATATCGATAAGCTAAAAAGTTATCAAGGCTCCAGGCCCTGCTGCGCTCTATCCTAGACATTTGAAAGATTTGAAAGACGTTATCGTAGGCCTCTTAACAAATATTTTAATAAGTCACTGGAAGCGGAGATTATTCCTGAAGACTTCAAGTTAGCTAACGTTACGCCCATTTTTAAAAAAGGCGACCCCGCAGTAGCTAGCAATTATAGGCCTATTAGCTTAACGTCAATTGTCGGTAAACTTTTGGAATCCGTAGTTAGGGATCGTATCGTCGATCACTTAGAAAGTCGCGATTTGATTAATAGTAGTCAGCATAGGTTTCAACGGCATAGATCTTGTTTAACTAATTGTTAGAGTTTTATGACGAAATAGTGCGCGAATACGATAGGCATAGAGCGGCTGACGTTATTTATTTAGACTTTAAAAAAGCGTTCGATACAGTTCCACATAGAAAATTAATTGCGAAGGTTAAAGCGTACGGTATACGCGGTCAGGTAGCTAACTGATGAGAGGAATGGCTTCCTGCCAGGAAACAGAGGGTCGTTGTTGATGGTAGGAAATCGGGGTGGTTGGATATAGGTAGTGGTGTCCCTCAGGGTTCAGTGTTAGGCCCACTGCTATTCGTAATTTACATTAACGACATAGATGTAGGCTTCATCAGTAATGTGTCAAAATTCGCGGATGATACTAAAATAGGCGGTAAAGTTCTTAACCCTTTTGAAACGGTACGTATTCGACCCAGTCGGCATTAGAGGGTTAACGTGGACGATAGAAATAGGCTCCAAGACAATGGAAATAGGATTATGGAGTGGACGGATAAGTAGCAGATGCAATTTAACGTAGACAAATGTAAAGTTTTGCATATAGGTTCTCGTAACAATAATTACACGTACACGATGGATGATAGGCAGTTAGCGAGCGTTGACGAGGAAGTAGATTTAGGTGTACGCGTATCTAAGGATTTAAAAGTTAGGAACCAGTGCCTGGAGTCTTGCGCAAAAGCTAATAAGATGTTAGGCTTCAAAGCACGTAATTTCGAATTTAAATAGAAGAATATTATATTGCCCCTTTACAAATCCCTAGTCAGGCCTCACTTAGAATGTGTCGTTCAGTTTTGGTGCCCATATTTGCGTGAGAATATTGATAAGTTGGAAAGGGTTCAGCGACGCGACACGAAACTAATTCCGTCACTACGCAACAAGTCTTACGAAGACAGGATTAGAGTTAGACTTGCATTCACTCGAAACTAGGAGATTAAGGGGGAGCTTATTGAAGTTTTCAAAATCGTCAATAAAATCAATAACTTAAATTTTGACAAATTGTTCATTTTCGTAATAATGGATTTAAATTACGTGGCAGACGTTTCATTACTAACATCGCTAAAAACGTTTTTACGTTTAAAGTAATTGATAAATAGAATAATCTTCCCGCGTGCGTCGTTAACTCTACCAACGTTAATATATTTAAAAACCGTTTTGATAGGCATTTTAAAAATATTAACGTCGTTTAAAATAATAAAACAATTAGCAACAGGAGCTCTGTGGGTAATGGTCGAGGTTTGAGTCTGTGACGACTAATGCCAGCTTGTGACATGCCAGCAACAAAATTTTATATTATACACACAGTGCTGTGCTCGTTACTTTATAAATGTAATGCCGTTACCACAGTTTAAATGTAACGCCGTTATCGTTAGTTACCATTTTTAAAAAGTAACGAGTTACGACACCGTTACTCGTTACCGTTACTTTTAATGAAATGTAAATATACTGTATATATGCGTAGGTATATTATAATTTATATATACATAAAATATTATATATATAAAACATTCGCTTGTGCGAGTATGTGTTGGTTTGTATCCACTGATTAATGCATAGGCTATGAAGTCTGTGCATGCCTTCATTGCGTTGTTATGACTTATAAGGCATAATATTTTCAAAAAAAGTGAAACAAAATTACTGCAAGATTTATTACTAGGAATTGCAACATAACAGAGGATGTAGCATACTATTGATACTAATTTACTAATGCTAGAATATACCGGGAAAGTTAGTTTTTTAAAACAATAATACGAAATACTAAAGAAATTAATAAAATGAGTTATTGTGCATGGCAATGATAATTGAAATTTATTAGCTAAATATACAAACTTAAGAACTACTATTCAAAAGATCTTTATTGGCCTTTAAGAAAACAAGCTTCTCAAAAGTTGCATCTAAGAGCGAGCCTAGTTTCGGACGCAGTATATCCTTCCCTACTGAAAAAAACCCACTCAACAGCGGCACTAGATGATATAGTAAACATATTTTTAAAATTAGTGGATGGGAAGGATGCAGAGCTAACGTGCCGTGAAGGTCCAGATGAGAGGAATGACGAAACCTCTGTTGAACTTAGGTCCCTCCCTGCTCCAGGGTTCTTCGCCTTTTTACTTTGACAGTGTTGTCAGTGTAGGGGGAGAGGGTGGATGGGGGTAGGCTGCCAGCATGCCAACGGCCACATGCACACCTCGCTCATAGTGAAGGGACAAATTTTTAACGGTTAATGAATAATGAGTGAGGATCGAAAGAAACTAATTGCGAGCTACGATAAAAAAGTAACGAGTAACGAATGTATTTCCCTAAAAAAGTAACGTTGTTACTGAAAGTTACTTGATTTAAAATGTAATGCCGTTACCACTACCGTTACTAAAAAAGTACCGCGTTACGTAACGGCCGTTACTTGTAACGCGTTACTGCCAAGCTCTGTGTGTGTGTGTGTGTGTGTGTGTAAAATTAGACTAACACGAACTTAGATGTAGCTTGTAGCGTAAACTAACCCACTGTCAAGAAGATACTCTTCTTGGTTAGAATTAATCCTTACCATTTCATTTAAATGCTATTAAAGCTAAAATAACGTAAGATTATAAAATTACAACTTAATTCTACTCCCACATTGACCCTTTCTAAACGATCAGAATGTGTTCATACGTTCGTTTCCTGAGAAGCGATGTTATTTGCATGACAAGTCGTCTCTAACCTCACTTCTGTTTGAGATACATTGCCTCCTGGTGAGTACAGCCCGACTTGTCTTGTAACTTTTCTTTATTTTTATTTTTTAGAATTTGATGTTTTAATATTTGTACTATGTGATTTTTTTTTTTTTTTTTTTTTGGTAATATAAATGTCTTTTTCAATGTAACTTGTATTCATAATTCTTATAAGGTTCTTTCTGAATGCTGGTACTCTCCGATACCACATCGGCAAAGAAAAAACGTTTTTGTAAATAATTCACTAAGAGAAATACACTTGGAGGCTGTCGTCTACATCTCAGCATCCACCAGATTCCACTTTGGGTCCCCCCCCTCTAGTCCTGACTTATATCCTAACTTGAGCAATAAGCTTTCCTGCCCATATTTATATATTATCATTTATCATTTCTTTTAGTTATTTAACCCTATATGGAGAGAATTTTCTGTAGGGTTAAGTTATAAATGCGTGTATATGAAAGGCTAGAAATATGTAACAGTTGTCCATATAGGGTTGTTTAGTTAATTTCCTTTAGCCATTCATTTAAGTTAATTTCCATATAGCTTAATTATATATCCTTTTGTTATACCCATTTAATTAGTAATTTAGTTTTCATTATAAATATAATTTGATTTTTTATATTAATTTTCTTTATCGTAACCAGTAAGTGTAACTTCTTAAATTCCAATCCTAGATTTATTAAGAACCTGGTCTCTTTTTGACACCCACTTTTTGTCATACTGTTCATAATTTTTTAATTTTTTTTTTTATTATCCTCTTTACTTGCATGTCTGTAGTTTGCATGGTATGACAGTGTTTGAGTTAAGACTGTTTGCATGGTTTGTAAGCGTTCTTATTTTACTTCTTTTCATCTTTCACCCCTTTCCTATTCTCTTCGACTATTTTTCCGACTTGTCGGCAGTAGCCGGCTGATGATGATGATGTCGTCTCTCTCTCTCTCTCTCTCTCTCTCTCTCTCTCTCTCCTCTCTCTGAATGAATGTTAACCCACGAATGATAGGTTTGGCTACTTATTTAACTCCCTGTTCTGTTCTCTTCTTTCTCTGGAGCTAACCTTAGGGTCTTTGTTAGCCTTAGCTTCTGTAGATCATCAGTCTGTATAAAGATGTTATCGTTAAATTTAAAAGGCGTTTCAGTGGTGCACATAATTAGTAATTGTTTAAGTATCTAATTTTGGATTGGTGGGTGGAGAGGGGAATTTAACTGGTCAGAAGGATTAACTCCTCCGACATTGGTTACACGACGAATACAGCAGCGTCAGACCGACTGGATCCACAAGTACTCGAGTTTCTGGAAATGTTTCAATTTTCTGCACACGATTTAATAATTATGGATGTTAAGTAACAATACATCGTTTTATTTCAACCTATAAATTTAATTTTCATCGTGGAGTTACGTACACCCCACACTAATCATCTCTGTGTGAGCAGTTTCACACTGGCTTTCTAGGGTTAAGAAGACTACATCACAAACCAAGTAAGATGCACGAACACAAAAACTGAACACGAAAAATTACCAATCAATGAAATCTTTAATAATTTTTAAATTTTACATCGAACCAAGCGATTCTACTCTACAGATAGATGAATCACTATTAATTAAGAAATTTAAACGAAAAATTATGTAGCAGTAAAATATCATGAAATATTAAACTTTCTGAACATTTTTCATTATGTACAATATTAGTTTATTATCCAAAATCATACACCAATGTTTGTAATTTTAAATTATCTATTCTTATGTACAGGCTGAGAGAAAAGTACTTAAGCATTTTATACGCATAAATAAATAAATAATGTTAATAATGAATAAATTTCAATATCATCACTGCAGTGTAAACGATACTTTCCAAGCAACTATACAAGGCCAGGAATGATCCTAGGCTAGAACAGGAACGCCCGAGGCCCTAGCGCCATGTCAGTAAGGATAGAATACAACAAAGAGAAAGTGTATCGTGGGCTATTTTTTATAACTGAAGTAAGTTTGCATTTATTTCAACAAAAATATAATAAACCACCACCAAATCCAACCATTTTTCGATATTGGAAACTCAAACTTTTGGGAACAAGGAGCCTGCTAAAAGATCGTCCACGAAACGGAAGGCCAGTAACCGCAACAGGAGAGAACAACAAAGAACTGTATTATTCCTGACATATGGAAACGAGATAAAATTATTACACTACTCAAACCAAACAAAAATCCAACAGAACCAGCTTCCTATAGACCCATTACTTAACTATGCACTTTTTCCAAAGTAACAGAAAGACATCTTACAAATCACGAACCCACACATACCACTATCGCCTACTCAACATGGATTCAGACCTCACCACTCAAACACGACATTACTCACTAACCTCACGCAGCACATCATGGATGGCATCCACTCCAGACGACCAGCTCAACGTACACTATTAGCAACAATAGACATTAGTAAAGCATTTGATGCTATCCCACGCTTCCCTCTCATAAACAAAATACTCAACACAAACAAGCACAATAATACCAAAAGGTGGCTGAGCAACTACCTTTCAGGAAGATACGCACATGTCACATTTAATGGCAAGTCATCCAAAAAAGCTTTTTCCGAACGGTGTCCCTCAAGGCTCTGTTCTCTCACCAACACTGTTCAACTTATACATGCATGACATTCCAATACCCATAGATAACAAGCTTACCTTATCATATGCAGATGATATCACTAACATCCACCCACAACAACATCGACACTGCTATAAATAACCTACAAACATACATAAACAGTATACAAGACTGGCTCACACACAATAGACTCAAGTTGCGCCCATAAAATCAACCATCACCTTGCTTACAAGCAATACAAAACACCAGATAACTCCACAGCTTACACTAAACACCACCAACATTCACACACACACACACCACACACAGGACCAAAATACTCGGGGTCACATACAACACATCATTATCTTTTGCAAACCACATTCAGGACATTAAAAACAAATGTACGTTGAGACTTAACACGCTTAGGGTACTAACAGGCACAAACTTTGGACACCAGCAGGAAACAACATCACTCATATACAAACAACATATTCGGTGTTATGGACTATGCTAGCCCATGCTGGGCACCCATTATCTCAAACACACACATAAACACCTTACAGACAATACAAAACAACGCACTTCGTATCACTACAGAATGCACTCAAACACCACCAATAGAACACCTGCACACAGAAACGAAAATACTGAAAGTTATGGAACATTTAAACATGAGGGAAACACAATTCATGGCAGCAGCGACAACTAACCCACAACACCCTTGCCACTACATGTACAATCATGCACCAACACTTCGCACCATTAAGGTAACACCAGACACACATTATAACCGAATACTCCATTCCATACCACACCCCACAGACATCACACAATACAGAAAATACATACATACACCCTAACCCACAAAGCACTGACACGACTCGGTCCGAATGCGGTCCTAGGTGCGAAGCCGCCACCCATTGACAGGTCAGAGACCAGCCTGAGCAGATCGGATCGAGTTAACTTAGCACGATTCCGATGTGGACATCATCCCAACTTAGACATATAAACACAGCCTCGACAAATCCACAGACGACACCTGCCACCTGTGCCAGGACACACCACAAACAATTGAACAATTTATGACAGACTGTACCGCTCTAGCACAACGAACACGACACATCACTAGTGCGCTGAACCTCTGGTCCACTCCGGAGAGGGCGATCGTTTGTTGAATGCGGCACTTACAGGGCGTGGTCTTATAGAGAGCTCTCTTGCAATTCAGTTTGGTTATTTAGATACAAGATTGTTGCATCGTGCAATGGTGCAGGTTGTGTTGTTGTTGCAAGGTTTAGAAAGAAGACCATAAATAGTGCCTCTCTGGTTTTTTATCTTAATTTTATGCAACTGAGGCCTAAGGTAGGCCCACATCGAGTCAGCAACCCTGAGGTAGGACCTAATAGGACCTCCAAGTCCTTAAGTTTTTAGTCTAGCTTAACTTGGGCTGTAGGTTAAACTGGCCCTTCAGAGCTTGGCCGTTCACGGCGGGCTGATCGGCTAACCAACAACAAAGAAAATGTCCTCGCCAGTTTTCAAGTCGATCCAACAAAGAAATTGGGTATTTCCAAATTTTCAGTAGAAAAAAATATTGAAATCACAAGGGTACTACATTTACAAACCCATTTACTCTCTGCTCATATACGACGATGATTCTGATTGCTGCAGTTTGCTGAAACAATGAAACGAAAGTTCAACAGTGATCCAGATTTCGTTCGAACGATCAAATTTCCAGATGAATGTCTTCGGTTTAACGAGTAAAGGAAACAAACACAAACATTCACTATTGGGCAGAAAAATATCTTAAAATACGATTGGGTAAATCCGTTAAAACGGCTACACTAACAGGTTGGGTGTGCATTGGTTATTCAGGACTCGTATACTTTGACATATCGAGAGACGATGGATGGAAAACGCTATTGCCAGGTATTGAAAGAGAAAGTTTTGTCACAGTTTACTAATGGCGTTGGCAGGAATTGGCTTTACAAACATGGAGCGCCGCCACATTACTCTGCAGCTGCCCGTGAGATTCTGGATACGAATCTGAAGGAAGATAGCTTGGGCGGCGAGGCCCCATCGAGTGGCCAACCAGATCACCTGATTTAACCCCATGTAATTTCTGGCTTTGGGCGTGACAAACTCTAAACTCCTGGTTTCATCTATCCAAATGTGAATGCCCTTGACCGCAGAATAGTTGAACAACTGAAAAGGATCCCGCTGGATATGTTCAGAAGAACAATGAAGAGTTTCAGAGAGAGAATCCACAAATGTATCATAGAGGATGGAGAACTCTTTGAAGCTCAAATTACAATTTAACAAAATATTTGTATGAATAAAATTCTTCTTGACTTTTTTGTTTGATTTGTTTCAGCATTTGAACACTTACCTGTATAATGTTAACTAAATGGTTGTATGTAGGGTTGGCAATGCTCCGAGTTTGCTGGCTCCAGCTCCGGATTGTTCCAGTGACTCAGCTCCTGCTCCAGAGCTGAGAGTGACCCTCAGCTCCAGCTCCGGAAGTGCTCCACTAACCCCAGCTTTATATCCTAAGTTGCTCCGGACTAATACTTTAGCGTCTTTTTATTGTGCTACAGTTCTTAAGAGACAAAAAATGAATGCACAATAGGATAGCAAAATCATTAAGGCTCGTAATGGTGATACATAGTTGCGAGTAGTTGCAATTTTCATAATTCTCTGAACTGTAAGTTTGATAGAGTTTCTAATAAGTACTAAGTGCGTGCAGCGTTTATACAGCTTGAATTTTAGTTGGTCAGAGTAATGGTTTTAGGGTGCCCAAAAGTACCTGCATTTTAGGACATTCTAATCTATCATAACAAAACGGGTCCTTTTCTCGTAACCGCGCGATTTACAATCCATACTTGGCAAACTGGTACGGCCACGACACTATATTACAATATAAAAAAAATACTATACGCACATTCGTACACTAAACATCAGCGGTCCGGTTTGTTTAGAACTAGCGTTTTACATGCTCAAAAGAAAACGGTTCTACGTAAACCATCCAGAACACCAATCGCTAGTGATCGGCTCCCATCCCCTAAACTTGCTGACATTCACTCTACTATAAATGGAGCAGCTCCAGGCTTCAGCTCCAAATTCCGAAATGCTCCGCTAAGTCTGGCTCCAGCTCCACTCCGGAGCAGAGTTTAAACATTTGGCCCGCTCAGCTCCGACTCCTAATCTTGGAGCTGGCTCATGGCTCCGGAGCACTTCGAACCGTAGTTGTATGTATGAAATCATTAAAGACTTTTCTCCCACCCGACACGTAATTAGCTTCACAAAAGTTTATTTCTTTTATTTACTTTTATTTCACTGTAAGCGAGTTTTATTTTAAATTTAAAAAACAATGAAGCGTGGAGAAGAAACGTCAAATTAGAAATCAAACAAAGCAGTACCTATCTTTTGCTTTATTCAAGGATAGGCCTCAAAGAGATTTCTTCATTTGAAAAGAAACATTTTTCGTACTTTGAAGACCACTTCAAAAATGTATATTAAAAAAAAAAATAATAATAATAATAATATACACTTTCCCTCAGTTTAAGTAAATATGTAACATACAGGGTGTCCCATAAGTCCGGCATCATAGGAAAAATAAAAAAAAAAGGCAAAACAAAAGCTTTTATTTACAGAACGTGCTCAATATGTCCACATTTGTTTTCAATACACAAATTCAGACCTGATACCCAGTCAGCAAGCACACGGTGAATGATGTCAGGAGTAATGGTGTTACGTGCCCCAATAATGCGCTGCCGCAAATGTTCAACACTCCTAATTTTCTCTGCACATACCAGCGCTTTCGAGTGGCCCCAGAGATAAAAATCTAGTGGCGTGAGATCCGGGCTTCTTTCTAGCTGGCCATTCCACAGGCCCTCGACGTCCTATCCAATGACCAGGGAATTGTTGGTACGGGTATTCCCTTACTTGGGTGCTGTAATGTGCAGAAGCGCCGTCTTGCTGGAACCATGTTGGGAAATTTCCTTCTTCGTTCAAGACACTGGGAAATGCTTCTTCCTTGAGCATACGTAGGTAGGTGCCTCCAGTGACATGTTCATCGAAAAAGAGGGGGCCTATGGTGCGATCCTTCCAAATGCCACACCATACCATCACCCGAGATGCACCTTGTTCCTTTGACGAGGTATACCAGAGGGGGTTGTTTTGAGACCAGTAGCGGGTGTTCTGTCGATTTACCTCACCATTTCCATAAAAAACAGCCTCGTCACTGAACAGAATGGTGGACGGGAAATTGACATCCCGAACATAAGAAAAAATATGAATTATGGTTTGTAGAAATAGAAAAATATGAATTTCTCCTATGATGCCGGACTTATGGGACACCCTGTATAATGACTTTTATATTTCTAAGTGTAAAGTATAAGTTTTGAGATCATATTGTGTATTGCATATTGTGTATTGCTGTAAAATATATATTACTGTGATTGTAATGTGTGGGTTCGGTCGTTCAACACACGCTGACTGCTTTCTAATTATTATTATTATTAATAATACAGACCTGATGATGACTATGAAAGAAGAGGTGAAACGTCGCTAACACATGAACCACCGGTATTACTTTGATTATATTTAAAATCTTGTAAATGAATAAGATTCACCTCCCTATACTTGAATGAAAAGATTATGTCTAATGAAGAGAAGGATATACAGAATCGTGTTTGTGGGTATTCGAAACGTGAGAAATTCTTTCCTAAAGAGATTAAAACACTTCATTTGCCCTTTCGCATTTAAAATATCGTAAATATTTCGTTGAAAATTACCCTTCAACCGATTAATGAGCTTCATTTTAGTAGACAGCCAACTCTAACTCTAAAAATACTCATTAATGCGACTGTGTGTGTGTGTGTGTGTGTGTTTTCAAGGAAAGGTGAACTGTTCAGGAGCTTCATTCGACAATCGTCTCCTCCTTAAAAGCAACTCTTCCATTCCTATATTAATTACATGCAAAAGAGTAACACCTCTTTTCCTTATACGTCTGGCAACCTACAGATCACCATGGCGACCGATCAACCACCCAAATTTGCAATGCCGAGGAGCAGGATGACACACGTCACAATAAATGCTTGCGATATATATATATATATATATATATATATATATATATATATATATATAAGAAACAAGAAAACTAGAGCAAAATATTTACAATGGCATGAAAAAGTAATGCAGGGTAAAAAAAAAAAAGTAATCAATGCCAACCAAATAATGGTAATTTGCCAACCACACATGCACGTATTTATACATAAATGTATGTGTGAGTGTGTATATTATACAGGGGCGTAGCAAGAATTTCTTTTCGGGAGGGGCTAATTTTATTCACACACACACACACACACACACACACACACACACACACACACTAAATAAAATTAGCCCCTCCCGAAAAGAAATTCTTGCTACGCCCCTGTATAAAATATATATATATATATATAATATATATATATACATATATATATATATTATATATATATATATATGGGAATGAACTCAGAATGGTTCCCTGAGGTTTTTTATGATACACACAGACCGTGCATGGAACAAGGAACTCTTCTAGGATAATTAAATCCACTATAGTCTGAATAAGTAATGGTAAATGACAAATACCATAGTTTTTCTTTTTCATGATGCTAGCCCGACGTGGGCAACGGGTCACTCGCAAAGAGGTCCCAAAAATATAGCTTCCCTCACCAGCTATCTGCAAAGCAGATAGGATTATCTGCAAAGCAGATAGGATCCAGCTTTGGGACAAGATCTAGGGTTTAAAGCAGCCTAGCCCAGCTACATTTAGAACCTCAATATAAGCAAAAGACTCGCTGCCTTCACGTCAGATTGAATACATCAAAGAAAAAGGGGTAACTATTATATTTTAAACCAAAAACCAAAACTTAAACCTTAACTGGCAGAATTGAGCGTCCACTTTTCAAGACACAACATGTCCGTTTCAAGATGGAAATGCACGGTCCATGCACGGTCTGTGTGTATCATAAAAACCTCAGGGAACCATCCTGAGTGAATACGATAATTCATCAAATGGGATACTCAAAAGTGTGTTTAACTGTTTGTTCCTCGCGAACTGACTGAAGATCACAAAGCCCAAAGAAAAGAAATTGCTTCCGAGTCGTTGGTTCGATACAAGACAGAAGGGGATGACTTCCTTTCATGAATTGTGACTGGAGATGAGACTTGGGTACACCACTTTGAACCTGAAACAAAATGCCAATCCATGGAGTGGCATCACGCAGACTCCCCACGCAAGAAAAATTTCAAAATGGCTCCCTCTGCAGGAAAGGTTATGGCCAACATCTTCTGGGGCATGAAAGAGGTGATTCTGGTGGACATTATGAAGAAAGGACAAACAATCAACTCAGAGGCATATATTTCTACCATACAGAGACTCCAGAGACGTATAAAGCGAGTTTGACCGGAGAGAAAACTGGAAGACGTCCTTCTTTTGCACAATAACGCAAGACCACACAACAGTTTGCAAATAAGAGAGGCCATCACAAAAATGCGCTTGACTGCGTTACCCCACCCTCCATACAGCCAGGATCTGGCACCTTCAGACTTACATTTGTTTGGGCCAATGAAGGATGCTATTCGTGGAAGAAAGTTTCAGTGACGATGAGGTTGTTGAGGAGGTTAAGAGGTGGCCTCCAGCGGAACCCAGTGGACTTTTACCAGCAAGGAATAAAGGCCCTTGTTTCGAGGTGGAGGAAAGCCGTAGAAAAGGATGGAGACTATATGGAAAATAAAAACTTGTAAAAAAGGTATGTAACTACTTGTGTACAAAATTTCCGGAACTTACAAGGAAACTTGGAAAGAGAAAAAAAAGGTGCGACAAAATATATTGAGTGACCCTTGTGTGTGTGTGTGTGTGTGTGTGTGTGTGTGTGTGTGTGTGTGTGTGTAAACGAATAAAAACATTCATAAATGCAGTACAATAATTAAACATGTGCTGAAGGTACTTGGCACGGCGTACTTATAATTTACTTATAATTTCAAAAAGTGTATAGAAATATCAAACCTATAATTTTATTTCAAGGGGGCGGGGTGCTGAAGCCCCCGTAGTCCCCTGCCTACGTCCCTGTGTATATATATATATATATATATATATATATATATATATAAAAGAGAGTATGTGTGTGTGTGTGTGTGTGTGTGTGTGTGTGTGTTCAAGGACAAGAGGAAGCCTCAAAGACCTTTCGGTCCACTCGGGGAGGTTCCTGTTATTAGTTTATTTTTTTAACTATTCTCGTAGAAGAAAACTGGATAGAAAAGCTTAAGGTTCTTTACCCACCCTTCGCTCCCTCCCCGCCAGAGGCGGGTACAAAAAAAGGTTGGAGAAAATGCGTTGACCTTTCAAAAGTAGCCAAGGGAATCTTACAGGAAAGAGAATAATCAAGCTACCGTAGCTCTACAATTACGCTACGCGCGCGCACACAAATCGTACACTATATAGCACCGTTGTATGAACTAACTAATGATATGTTTGTGCTGATCTTATATCAACTACTTGTTATCGTCACAAAACATCGAATATATGGTTTTGATTGTATACAAAATATTTGCAGCTCTACCGAAGTATCGGTCCAACAAAGATCCCATGGCCCGCTTCAAGCTAGCCTCAAAAGGATTAAGGGAGAGGTAAAGGTTAAACTCTCCGCGTCTTCACCCATGTACGAGCACCATTACGCCGGCAAAGTGATGAAATGCTTTTATAGGAAAAGGGTAGAAACAGAAATTAAGAACAGAAATCAGGTTTTCCACACCATGGCCTCACCCGTTACGTGCATCCAGCCACACAAAGGAAAGAGAAAAAAGAAATCGTGAAGGCAGAAACAACTCTACATCACGTAATACATGTAATGCATTTTTTTTTTTTTTTTTTTTCGTTATAAAGTTGTTTCTACAAAATATTCTTAGACATATTAATTAGGCAGGCAAGTGTGTGAGCATGTTCTATGTAATTGGATGTCTGTCCTGCGTATGTGTGTCTACCAATTCTTTGAATGTCGTCCTTTCAACTTGGGTCTCCCGCCGTGAAAGGTGTTTATGCGGCAAGTGATATATTGAGTCGTTCATACTTCGCGGTGTTGTGCCACAATGAGAGTAGAGAAAATCTCTTCCCGGCGGGGAATATCAGTGGAAGGTCCCTGTATCTATCCCCGAGTACTTGTCCATTATGGAAAATGAAAGCGTTTCGTGGGTGATCACCCGTTGTTGGTAAGTTGTTGCCACTTAGAGGCGTTTATGAGACAACTGATAAAATGAGTTGCTCGATGGTTGACCATGCTATGTGGGGCACAATCAACCAGAGACACCTCTCTAAAATGGGGGCAGAATAAAGTGTAGGAGGAAGTGTTTAAACAAACTCCCGCAGGTTACGTTATACTACTATTTTCTTAAATGATATTATATGCGAGGACCGTCTTAGACCGTGAGTGAATTCAAAACTTTGTCCAGCCTATTTTTAAACATGTTTATGCTTCGGCTTGAAACAACCTCCGAGGGAAGATGGTTCCAGATATTAACTATTTTATAGGAGAAGAAATTACCACAGATGGAGGTACTAAATGTTCTAAGTTCCCATTTAAAACCATTATTTCTTGTCGGAGTGGTGTTAAAGGAGAATAATTCCACTGAGCATCTTGAAAACTTGAATAAACTGACAGCGCGACCTTCTGATCTCTAAGCTAAACAGATTTAAGCGTTCTAATCTTCGTTGGTAGTTTTGCAGTCTCATTGAAGTGATCAATTTTGTGGCCTTTGCTTGTACCCTTTCCAACCTTTCTACTTGGGTCGGAGACCAAAACTGCACATAATATTAGAGTTGAGGTCTAACGAGTGAATTGTTAAGAGACACTACGATCTCCTTGTTTCTAAAGTGGAACTGTCTTTTAATATAACCTAGTATTTTAAAGGCCCTCTTTTCGACTTCTGCACAGTGCTTTGACGGTTTGAGATCATAAACTACCAAGTCTTTCTCTAGCTCAATCTTAGTCAGGTTCTTCCCCAAGAGCGTAAACGGTCTTCAGGTTCTTATAATCTATGCGCATTATCTTACATTTGTTCAAGTTACAAGGAAAAGAAGTACCTCAAAAGGCCTTGCGGCTCATACCGAGGAGGTACCAATGGCAACGGGTGCCATGGAAAAATTCCTGTTGAATGGCATCTGCCAAGTACCAGACCATTCGCCTAATCGATCAAGATCATTTTGAAGCGTTTTTAGGCCCTCCTCATTACTTATACTATTTCTTAATTTGGTATCGTCTGCAAATTTTGAAACTGTACTTAGGAGCTCAACGTCTATATCGTTAATATATGTAGATAAGTGAAATACCCAGAACGGAACACTGTGAAACCCCACTGGTGACGGGGGCCCACTCCTAATCCACTCCATTTATTACCACTCTCTGCTTTCTATCTCTCAACCAATCTTCAATCCAATTGGAAACGAGCCCAGTAATTCCTAGTCCTCTAACTTTAGTTATCAATCTCGCGTGAGATACTTTGTCAAAGGCGTTTTGAAAGTCAAATACACTATACCTACTGCTCTAGTTGAGTCGTATGAAGTATACATATTAATGAAAAATTCTAACAGGTTTGTTAGACAAGATCGTTGCCGCCTGAATCCATGTTGAGAATCAAAACTTAAATTGCTTGATTCAAGGCGATATACGATACGTTCCGTAATAAGAACGTAATAATGGATTCCAACGGCTTACCGACAATCGATATTAAACTGATAGTCCGGGTAATTGCAAGTATTTTGCCTATCCCCCTTTTTAAAGACTGGTGTTACATTTGCTAATTTCCAGTCGGTTGGAACTTTCCCTAATTTGAATGATTGAATATGGTTACTAACTCAACAACAACAACAACATTATTATTGTGGCTGAGGCTACTGTAGTTTTTTCATCACGTTTAGCTAATCTAATTAAGAATTTAACTCTGCGACGTAGGTTTATATAATTTTCTCAATTAGTCTCGTTGAAATATGACTCAAGTATCTTATTTCTTTCCGTAATAGCATTGCTAATTTCATTATTAAACCATTTCAACGTCTTGGTTGACAAGGAGGAAACTATCTGAGTGGGTACAAAAATATCCCGTAATATTCTAAATTGATTCTTATACAAGCTACAAGTGACATTGACATCCTCGCTTATTACAACTTCAAGAGTGTCTAAACTACTTCGAAAGCTTTCAAAATTTGCTCCGCAAAAATCCAACCTTTTGCGCGTTTTTACTCGAATACTAATTGAAACAACCCTGAGGTCGCTGTTAAATTTCGGTCACTGTTACACTTAAAGTTTTACCAATGGTCAGGTTGGAGACTAGGTCATCTTCGCTTGTGAATACGAGATCTAATTTACTTTTACCCCTAGTAGGACCGTCAACCCACTGACTTAATAAATTATCACCTGCAAATTCCAAAAGAATTGAGCCCTCAGCACCAGCTGTTTTGTCTTCCCAGTTTATATTACTGCAGTTAGTCACCAAAGATTATACTAATATTATTTGTCACTAATGTACTGAGTGAGTGAGTGAGTGAGTGAGTGAGTGAGTGAGTGAGTGAGTAGGCTTGTGTATAGCGTTTGAAATCTTGATGTAATCCAAGAAAGCGAAAAAATTATCGAGAAAAGTGAGACAAAAATTAAAATTAGACAAAATTTGAAAGCAAACAATCACCCCAACACAATTCAAGTCAAACTATATATATACACACACATTCAACTGCAAAGAACACGCAGTATAAATAACGTAAAGAACGACGCTTGTATAGGAGATATTCCGCGCAAGACGAGAGAGAGAGAACGAAACAAATGAAAAAATGAGGTTTCATTTGTTTCGTTCTCTCTCTCTCGTCTTGCGCGGAATATCTCCTATACAAGCGTCGTTCTTTACGTTATTTATACTGCGTGTTCTTTGCAGTTGAATGTATATAATGTTACGGCATGCGGGAGGTGCCCCTTGGGGCATTGGTTTCTGCGAGTATGTAGAAGAATTACGGCATTTGGAAGAGTGAGGCCCATGGTGTAATGGTATCGCATCTGACCGGCAATCGGAAGATCCCGGGTTCGTTTCCCGGGTGGTTACCTCATTTTTTCATTTGTTTCGTTCTCTCTCTCTCGTCTTGCGCGGAATATCTCCTATACAAGCGTCGTTCTTTAGGATATATATATATATATATATATATATATATATATATATGTGTGTGTGTGTGTGAAAATTATTTCACGAAAGACATGTGAAAAATATTTATGATGAATAAAACCACGAAGGGAAAAGAACAAAGTGGTGCTCAAGCGCTTTCGTCTAATGACATCCTCAGGAACACTGAGTGTTCCTGAGGATGTCATTAGACGAAAGCGCTTGAGCACCACTTTGTGTTTCTTTTCCCTTCGTGGTTTTATTCATCATATATATATATATATATATATATATATATATATATATATATATATATGATGAATTTCACAACTAAACACGTGAAATGAATGAATGATGCAAACCCACAAAGTTAATAATCCCATGAGGCCTATTGTTAGCGCAGTAGGCCCCGTAACCTATAACCTATCTAAATGGTTAGTTAGTTTATTAACGCCGTTAGTTCGCTCTATTTCCAAGTCACATATTGTAAATAGCAGTGCTGGGCAAGTTCCGCACACCTTCCGCACCTTCGCACTGAGCGGAAGTGCGAAATGGTGTGCGGAGGTGCGGTCACCTCGGTAAAAAGGTGCGGAGGTGCGGGTGCGGAAGGTGTGCGGATTGGTCCGCACACTTGAACTTTAGAATTTTGTCAACTATTGACCAGTCAACATCTCTAATTTAGTGTTTTTACTTTTTACAGTTTACGGACTTTTCTGACCTCTCATAACAAAAAAATGACTTTATTGTATTAAAACTTTATTTTCACAATTAAATATTAAATAAAAGTTTATAAAAGTATTAATATATTAATGGAAACTTATATATTTCCTTGCGATAAAACTTTATATATGTAAATAGGGTGCGGGTGCGGTTGTGCGGAAGTGCGAAAACTTAGGTGTGCGGAAGTGCGGAAGAGGCTAAAGTGCGGGTGCGGAAATGCGGGTGCGAACCTCCCATTTGGTGTGCGGTTGCCCAGCATTGGTAAATAGCATGGATCTTATTGACAAACTGAAGTTTCCTAATGTATGCTCGTTATTCACAAAAGTCCCTGTTGATGACCTACTTGATTTTTTAAAAGATAAGATCTCTGAATATTCTTTCCCTGTGCAACACAACACTCTTATTAAGTTAATTAAGCTTTGCGTCAAAGATTGTAAATTTCAGTTTGAAAATAAGTTTTATGCTATATCGTTTGGATTGGCAATGGGAAATCTACTCTCACCGGTATTAGCTAACTTATATATAGAATGTTTTGAAAGCAGAATTTTGCCTACTATTGTTAATTTTAACCTTGTTTGGTACAGGTATATAGATGATATTTTATGCCTTTGACCTAATAATTTGGATGTTGACTTATTTCTTGGTAGGCTCAACAATTTAGTCCCATCTATTAAGTTCACGGTTGAAAAAGAGAATGATGGAAGCTTATCTTTTCTGGTAGATCTAAAAATTCGGAGATGCTTCAATCAGTTCAAATTTGAAGTTTATCGCAAGCCTACCAATAATAACTTATGTGCATTTTTATTTTGACCATCATCCCTCGATGTTTTTTAGAGCATTGAGAGTTGTCAGTCCCGAATTTTTAGATTCCGAGTTATACTACAATATCATGAATATTGGTACTAAATTATGTTATCCTATTTCATTTTTAGATAACTGCCTTAGGAAAGCCAAGAATAGGCATTATAATATTGTAACTGTAAAGGAATTTGAGCGTAAAAATATCCTTAGCCTACCTTACCATCTAAATTTTCAATATCTTCCGACTTTACTTAAAGCAATTGGTATCAATGTAGTCTAAGTATAATAATACTGTTAAATCACGCCTAATAAAGAATAGCCCGGATAATGTGGTTGGTTATGTGTATTCGATCGGATGTACACAATGTGACTCAGGATATATATAGGTCAAACGGGTAAAACGTTAGATATTAAGGTAAAACAACAGCATAAATATGCGTGTGAACAGCAAATAATTTTAATGCATTGTTTACCCATATGTATAGATGTAATCATAGTTTTAAGTGGGACAGTTCTAAGCGCTCGTTAAAAACAGATATATAATTTAAAGGAATATTCTAGAATGTGCATTTATCCATTTTAAAAATAATTTCAATAACAGTGCGAGAATGTATAAAATTGACAATATCCTGTTAAAATATCTTTTGCCTCTAATCAACTCTTGTTAATCATGTGCTAATCTTTTTGTTTTTCTGTCCCGTGGTATATATTTTTGTCATCTCGCCTTCTCCCTTTATTCCCTGACGAGGTGTACTTCTGAATACACGAAAGGACTTGGAATCATTTTTCTTTTTACTTGTGGGTTTGCATCATATATATATATATATATATATATATATATATATATATATACATATATATATATATATATATACTGGTTAAAAAGTCTTGGCCCCCTGACAACCAAGCTATTTTCTTTCAATGTTGAAGAGGTCCCTTGTCGGGCCTTTAATTTGGAAACACTACACATTCTGCCTTTCATATTTTCCAGCGTTGTTTGAATGGTAATTGGGTTTAGTTTGAGGTTTGGTACCATTTTTTCGATCATTTTCCATACGTAGATTATGGTGTACCTCTCTCTTCTTTCCAGGGAGTATAAATTTAGTTTACGTAGTCTTTCACAGTAGGTGAGCTCTTTGCAGCCATCAATCTTGGCTGTGAAATGCCTGAGTTTCTTCTAGTCTATTAGTTTCTTCCTTTTTATATGGGGACGTCAAGACTTTGAGCAGTCTTCAAGTTTTGGTATAATCAGTGTTTTTAGCAGGGGAATTCATTACTGTCCTGCCATTATATCATGATCACATTTGTCAAAAGCTTTAGTAAAATCCGTGTATATGACACCATAGTTGTCATTGCCTTCCAGCGCATCTAGGATATTGTTATAGTGCTCTATAAGTTGTGATAGGCATGATCTTCCTGATCGGAATCCGTGCTGATCTTCGTTGAATCTTTTCAGTGTCTCCAAGAAATCATGGATTTTCTTTCTAACTATTCTTTCAAATACTTTGATGAGGTGGGACGTCAATGACACTGGTCTATAGTTCTTTGCTTGAGATCTGTCCCCTCCTTTATATATAGGGATGATGTTTGCTCTTTTCAAGATGTTTGGTATTTCCCCAATGTCTAGGGATCTTCTCCATATTCAGTATAAGGGTGTAGCAATTTCATTTTTACAGTTTTTAATCAATAATGCGATCCAATTGTCTGGACCCGCAGCTGAATGTGGTTTTATTTGTCCTATAGCTCTCGCTACCTCTTCTGGGGTGAAATCACAGTATGTTATACAATCTCCTTGCAATTTCTCTTCAAATCTTCAAAGAATGCATCTGGGTCAGGTATTACTCTGTCACTTTTTGGGGTACTGAAGACTGATTCATACTGGGCTCTCAATGCTTCAGATATTTCTTTTAGATCGTTGGTTAGTTCATTATTTCTTTTCCTTTACGGCCCGATAGCGGCGCGCGTTTGTTTTCAGCATAGCTATAGAAGTATTTTGGTTTTCCTTCATTGCTTCTACAGCCTTTTCCTCTTCCCTCTCTCTATGGTCCTTTATTTATATATATATATATATAATATATATATATATATATATGGTGGGCCGTAAGTTTCCATACATAGGAAAAATAAACATTTTTTTATGGATAACCATTTTTATTTATATAATATGCTCTACATGGTTGCCATTGTTTTGAAAACACATTTCAATACGTGTTCCCTACTGTTGATGAACACGCATTAGCACAGTTGACGTTATGCTTGTAATGGCGTTGGTGATACGTTCCTTTAGATGATTTATGTCTCGTATCTTTTCCTGATACACCATGGCCTTCAAGTGCCCCCAAAGATAGAAATCAAGGGGGTGAGATCTGGGGATCTGGGAAGCCACTCCACAGGACCACGCCGACCAATCCAAGCATCCGGAAACTGCTGCTGATCCAAATACCGACGCACGTGAAGACCATAATGAGGTGGAGCTCCATCTTGCTGGAAGTAAACTGGGAAGTTACCTTCCTCGTTTAGCAGGGATGGGAAAATCTCTTCTTGCAACATGTTAAGATACCTTTCGGCATTAAGATTTCCACTGACAAAAATTGGTCCAATAATTCTGTCACCCCATATCCCGGCCCACACCATCACTTTACCGGCACCTTGCATCTTCGTCGGACTCAGCCAGTTAGGGTTAGCATTACTCCAATAACGTATGTTTTGCCGATTAACCTCTCCATTGACGTAAAAATTTGCTTCATCAGTAACATAAAAACAAACGTTTAATTTTTCCTATGTATGGAAACTTACGGCCCACCCTGTATATATATATATATATATATTATATATATATATATATATATATATATACACACACACACACACACACACCTTTCCTTTCAACTGTTCCGCGCGATGATCCCTCATTTCACGAAGGTGAAGCTCGTCGGCTCTTCTCGAGTTGGCCTGGTGAAGTAGTGAGTTGGTTTTTTGTACTCTCCACTTCACATAGCCAGGTACGCCCGGCTCATCGGGATTGTTCTGAGCCAGGCGTCTAGTCTTCTTTTGAAGATGTCCACTGTAACCTCACTCGTGTTCCTTAGGTCTTTGGGCAACTGATTAAACAGTTTTGGTCCTCTCACAACAAGACTATTTTATTTTAGGGTTAAGGATGTTCCCTGTCTAGCCTTTAATTTGGGAACACGACAGTCTTCCTTTTCTACCTTCCACTGTTGTTTGGGGAGTTACAGGGTTCAGAGCAGGGCCGGATTAAGACCTTTAGAGGCCCTAAGCACTTAAAAGATTTTGGTGCCCCATATATATGTAATTCAAAATATAAACAAAAATAAACCATAAAATAAAATTTTATTTTTTGAAATGAAACAAAACTTACAGTAAGATGGAAAATAATGTTTATTTTTGTATACTTCCACTTCATTTATATTTGAAAAGTTTTCTCCTACTTTTTTTAATTGCAAAGTCTTTGATCAGATCCTCAAAACTAATCTTACGTAACACATCTGCTTCTATACTTAGTAGAGATAAGGCATCCAGCCTGCCTTGTTGCATAGTTGTTCTGTTGGTATTTTTAATATACTTCAACTGAGAAAATGAACGCTCAGCTGAGCAATTTGTGACCATTAATGTTAAAAATATCCGAAAGGCAATTTCTACATTTGGGAAGGCACACTCAATATTGTCTTCTACAATTATTTTATAAAGTTCAGCATGACTGAATCTTGTTTTTACATTTTTTTTTGCACTGAACTTATGGCACACATATGAGTGAAACTGCTGAAGCTCAGCAGAGAAATTAGTGTTCAAGTCCTCTGGGTAAGCATCAATCATCTTTTTACAACCCTGAGAATACCTTTCAATTTCAGTAGATGATGAAGTGGTGACATTATGTGGCACATCACTTAGAAAAGAAAATCTCTCTGCTATTTCTTTGTATATCTCTCCTCTTCCTCTTCTTCTCATCTCAGTTTCAAGTTTGTCAACAATTGTGTAAAAGGTGGTGATAAGAAATTTATCTCTGGCATTCAGATATACTTCTGGTGCATCTCCGTCATTGGGTACCTTCTTTCTGATACGTTTGCGAGTTTGAGCTGCCTTGTAATCAACATCTGGTAGCATTTCCTTTGTAGCTGCTTCATATCTTTCAAATTCATCTCGTGAAGTGAACAGTTGGTCAGCTAATGATCCATACAGATCTGCACATGTTTTTAAGTTCACATCCTTATTCTGTAGAACTTTGCTTACTCTATGAAAATTTTGCAAAATCTCATCCCAAAAATTCAACATAAAAACGAATTCTAGCTCTTGCATCTTATTTGCAATATTATTTGCTTCTCTTCTAGTGTCTCCCTTTTGTGACTGGTCTTCAGCTATACATTCTAACGCTTCTAAAATTTTAAGGAAAGATTTCAAAATTGCTGCTGTTGCCATAGCATGTGCCTCCCATCTGGTATCAGAGAGGGATTTTAAGACACTTTCATTTCCAATACAACCTTTAAGAATTTCCCACCTGCTGGTTGAGGCTAAAAAAAAGGTATAGAGCAACTGCACTGTAGAGAAGAAATTAACCGCCTCTTGACAGCAGTCAACAGCACTTCGGCCTACCAGATTTAGTGAATGGGCTGCACAGGGCACATATATAGCAAACTTGTTTGTTTCTAAAATTTTTTGCTGCATCCCCTTATAACGCCCAGACATGTTGGCAGCGTTGTCGTAAGATTGACCCCTACATTTTGAAAAGTTTAGCTTACAAACTTCACGTAAGTACTGCAACACCTGATTTGCCATTTCCTCACCAGTATGGCTTTCATTTTCAGAAAGGTTAAAAAGCGTTCAATAGGCTGTCCATTTTTTAAGTACCTAAGTACAACACTTAACTGATCGATATGTGATAGATCTGGTGTTGAATCAACTGAAAACTAAAATAACCAGAAGATTTACTTCGTCAACAATGAGTGCGTGGACCTTTGAGCCATTAGTTGAATGAGTTCCTCACAGGTGGTTTTGGACAGGTAAGAAGGATTTCCTTTGCCAGAATTTCCATATTTCAAAATGTGACCTGCTAAAAATGGATCAAACCGGCTTATGAGCTCAAGCAGCCCTAAAAAATTCCCATTCTGCAATGATCCAAATCTTTCTTCTGTTCCTCGAAAAGACAAGCCACGTTCAGCTAACGTACAAATAACAGCTATGACACGCCTCAAGACATGTTCCCAGTAATCACACTCTTCCTGAATTTGTTTTTCCAACTGTTGTCCCAACCCCGCACCTTGTCTGCGAGTTAAGTATGTTAGCATAGAGTCTCGGTGAGTAGTGCTTTTTTCATGATGATCAATTACAATAGTATTTCGCCAGTCACTGAACCCTTCTCTTATAACAAAATGTGAGACATTTTTAGGAGCAAACAGTTTACAAACATAACAGTAAACTGATCCTGTTGATGGTGAATACAATAACCACTCTCTCTTGTATTTCTCACCATTGGCTTTTGTCCAACGAAAAGTTTTTGTGAACAGTATCTTGCTGGTTTGCCACTACTGAAATGCCGGTAAGACTTGTCAAATGGCCCATTGTGGTGTTGACAGTCACTGGGTCCACAAGCAATCCAATAAGCCACATCATCAGCAGAGAAATCAAGCCACAACCCTGGATCTTTTGCTATATTTACTTCATCTTCTGCAGACTGATTCATTTCACCACCATCACCATGGTCCACTAAACTTTCATTTTCAGCAATTATTTCAACCCCAGAATGTCTTGTAAAGCAACTTGAATCAACATTTGCAGTAGAGGAATCAAGAGAATTTACAGGCAAAGTGAGATCAGTAGTGAGACATGTGGTAGATGAACCTGCTTGTGACACCTCGGTGATTCGAACGTCATCATATTTTGATTTTGAAGTGATCAAAGTGGTATTTGTGTCCACTTCTGATGACGGAGATTGGTTTTGATTCAGAATCGTTATATCATGTTGACGTTGTGGTCGTGGAACTTGTGTGAAGAAATCAGTCAGCTTTGCAGTCTTGGAATCTAAATCCAAAGTCTTCTCTTGTTTCTCTTTTGATAGTTTTCGCTTTTGTGCACCACTTAACTGAACACGTTTCATCTTGGTTCTTGGGGTCTGTAAAATACAGAAATAAAAAGAATATTTTATTTGTATATTATGTGGCAATCAACACAGTTACACATATCACAATCTTGGCTTTGTTCTTTTATTCTCAGAAAGACAAAATGGGAACCGTACACAACCAAAGTGGCAATTTAAATATAAGTGGCAATTAAATATAACTCAACCGAAATATCAACTCGAAATGTTGAATACAAATCAAATCGAAAGAAGGAACCAAAAGAAGGAACCGAAAGAAGGAACCGAAACCTATAAAATAAAAATACTTAACATTAGAATTAATAATACGCAATCTATAAAAATATCAATATTAACATTTCACTATTAACGAGCCACATTTTATATTTACATTTATTTATTTATTTAAAACACAATATTTAATTATAGGAAATATGAACATTTGCTTAGGGCCTAAATTGTCCTAACTAAGTTTGATGTTATATATACATTACAAATTATTCACTCTGGTTATTACAATCTAAATTCTTTTATACTGTTATGACAATAGATAAATAAATTATAAAATAAAGATACGTGTATGATAAAATATTGTTATATATACAAATAAAGTACACTTCATAGACTTACCCTAGAGAAGAAGAGAGAGCAACAGATAAACTTCTTCAACGCTAATTAACTTAGGTCAGTATATCTTATTATTATAATGGCCGTGATAAACATCACTTGATACAACAGCAATATAGAGAGTTTATAGTTTCTTTTATTTTAATATTAATTTATATTACAATTCTATAAACCTAAATCTTTCTGTAAAACAATACCAAATGATTATGTAAAATATATATTAATATTATATGCACAAATCACACGTTCAGAATAACTTCCTATAGCACACGAAAATATTTAATCTATATGTATTTTTAATATGGCGCTCAAAGATTTGATATAAACAAAATAATAACGCAAAGCGTAAAGTGTGTGATTACAACGAAATATATTTATTCTCTCAAAAGGGTTGTTGTTCACTACAAATTCAAACAATGAAAAAAAATAAATACTATATATGAATATATATAATTCAGTTTTCAACAGCTTATAGGCTATAACCAGCCTATAAGCCGCGATTATAATAGTATAATAAATCCATGGTAAATCCGACAATGGAAAATTTCTGTGGTGCCCCCCTTCCCTTGATGCCCTAAGCACGGGCTTATTTTGCTTAATGGTTAATCCGGCCCTGGTTCAGAGTAAGATTAGGGACTAGCTTTTCCATTATTTTCCAAGTGTAAATAATGGTGTCTCTCTCTCTCCTCCTTTCCAGTGAATATAGGTTTAATTCGCGTAACCTTTCCCAGTAATTTAAATCTTAGCACCCTTTGATCTTGGCTGTGAAACTTCTCTGAATCCCTTCTAGTTGTCTAATGTCTTCTTTTTTATATGGGCATGTTAGGACCGAGCAGTATTCCAATTTGGGTATGATCAGTGTTTTCAGTAGAGGAATCATTATATTCCTATCCCTTCTTTTAAAGGTTCTCAGTATCTACCCAGTTACTCTCTTTGCTCTGTTTACTACTATCTTATTTTGTGTTTCAAATTTCGCATCCTCAGTCATTACAATCCCTAAGTCTTTTGCTTTAGAATTTCTCTGAATTTCCTGTCCATCTGGGTATAATATTCCATGGATTTTAGGTCCTCTCTTTTTCCGTACCGTAACAACTGAAATTTCTGAGTGTTAAACTTCATATTGTTTCTTCCGTCCACTTGTAGATTCTGTTCATGTCTGTTTGTAGAGATCCTATATCTTCTGGGTTTCTTATTTTTCTACTGATCTTTGTGTCATCGGCAAAGGATGTTACTGTGCTGTCTCTGGTAACGTCCTCATCTATGTCTGTTAGCATGATTATGAAGAGTAGTGGAGCTAATACTGTTCCTTGTGGTACTGAGACGAGGACCTCTGATTCTGATGAAGATGCTCCTTGTACTGTAACCGACTTGCCGCAGCTCACTTAGGAAATTATATATCCATTTTCCTACTTTTCCTGTTATTCCCATACACTTCAGGTTATGTATTATGATTCCATGGTCACACTTGTCGAACGCTTTGGCAAAGTCTGTGTATATTACATCATAGTTTTCATTACTTTCCAGTGCATCAATAATGTTGTAGTGTCCCATTCGAAATGAAACAACTTTGAAACTGTAATTTTTAAAATATTAATGTGAGAATGTTGAAACTTTGCCAGTTACTACACCATATGCATAAGTTTTTGTCATAATGTTTTTTGTTTGTTTCAGATTGAATTATGTTTACCCCACAAGAAAAAGCGAAATGTGTGTTATGGATGGTCGAGTTCAAGTCTCCTACTCTGGTGCAACGGTGATTCCGTACAACCTTTCACAAGGAACCACCTACCAGAAGAGACCTATATGCATGGACCAAGAAATTTGAGGAGACTGGCAGTGTTCTGAAGGAACACTCTGGAGGGCGAACAAGATCGGAAGATGATGATGAACGAATACGCCTGAGAAAGTCCATCCGTCGTGCCAGTGTCGAACTGCAGATTCCTCGTTCAACTGTGCATAGAGTCGTGCACAAGCGGCTGCAGCTCTATCCATATGAGCTTCAAATTGTTCAGCATATAACATGTGAAGATCTTAACAAAAAGAAACATTATGCTATGGACGATGTATCTAATGTATCTAAATGTCATAATTCACACACATCATATGAAACTTTGTGACATTGACTATTTACTGTGTGAATATTACATTGTTTGCATCATTCAATAAAAAATGATAAGGTTTCAAAGTTGTTTCATTTCGAATGGGACACCCGGTATATATATATATGTGTATGTGTATATATATATATATATATAATATATATATAATATATATATATATATATATATATATATATATATAAAACGGCAGAGGCGGATTAAAAAAGTTGCCAAAGGTAGATCTCCCCTCCTCTCTTGTCAGTACACAACCGATTAACCGAAAATAACAGGCCTGCGAATGAGAACTTCGAATAGTGTCCATTTTTTCTATCACGTAAGGATTTTCTGCAAACTGGAAGGGAAAAAACAACAACACAAATAAATATTATTTATTTCAATTTATATTAGGTACCTATTTCGCTTTGTTATACTAATTACAAATGCAAACAACTTTAAAAAGAAAGAAGACTATTAACGTCAATTACATATTCAGCTTTATTTGTCCTGAGTTTTCTTGTGAGATTTATGCCTTTTAGTCTCGAATGTACGCGCTGTTCCTTTTCTTTTATGTAATAATTCTGGAGTATCCCGTTTCAACATCCGGCAGTAATCAGCCATCATGCTGATGTCCCATCTTCCCTGATATCTCTTCTCCATTTCTTTGATGTCTTGGTGAAACAGTTCTCCTTGTTCTTCGCTGAGTGCTCCAAGATTCTCAGGGAAGTAATCAAAGTGTGAATGTAAGAAATGTAATTTTAAACTCATATTACAGCCCAACTCTTTGAACTTATTTAGCATGTTGTTCACGATGTTTTGGTGATTTGAGTCCTTGTTGTTTTCCAAAAATTTGCTGATAACATCCTTAAAAGCAATCCACGCTTCTTTTTCAAGATTGGATGAACACTTTGAAAGAACAATGAACGAAGTCAGTTTTCTAATCTGGGGACCAACGAAAATTCCTTCTTTCAATCTTGCTTCCGAAAGAGTTGGGAATTTATCCACACAGATACTTAAAACAATCTCCATCTTCGTCCAAGGCCTTAACAAATTGCTTCATCAAGCCCAATTTTATGTGAAGCGGAGGTAAAAGGACTTTCTTCGTGTCAAGCAAACTTTCACGTTGAATATTTTTAGAACCAAGTGTCAGGTTGACTCTGCGTATAACCTGGTTGTTGACCTAACATACAAATCACTTTTAAGTCTCCACAAAGTAGCCAACCGTGTTCTTTGTATTTAACCTTAGCTAGAAGCAGCTCAAGATTTTCGTACGTTTCCTCCAAGTGAACCGAATGAGCCACAGGAACGGATGCATACAAGTTACCATTGTGAAGGAGGACGCCTTTTAGACTTCGTTTGGAGGAATCAATGAAAAGTTTCCACTCATTCCACTCATTTGCAATATACCAGTGAATTTTCTTGAGAAAAATATTGGATGAATTCTTTTTCTCGATTTCTGTACCAGTAAAATGATGTCCCGGGAGAAAGCAAGTTCTTTGCACGAAGTCTGGATTCCAAAATCTCTGAAGAATCCTTCAGGAGAGACAAATCTCTTACCAAATCATTAAGTTCACTTTGTGTAAACAATTGGGGTTCACCAGATGTTTCGGTTTGAAACCAATCAATATCATCGTTTTCATCATCATCAGACACCAAATCAGAATAAGTTATATCAAGAGTATTTGGTTTAGAAGGTACAGGTATACCAGGTCCATGAGCAACAGGTTTTATAGCAGACAAAGTTTCGATAAGAAATTTCCTTTTTATTTTTAGTATTGTAGCCTTGCACGTTACATGAACAAAAATAGCAGTCATTGCTGTGATTTCTAGGCTCACGCCAGACCACTGGAATCCCAAAAGGTAAAGAATCCTTTTTACCTTTACTCCACAGTCTAAGTTGTTCAACGCAAACACTGCAAACTTTATGTGGAGGCCATGATTTGTCTTGATCCCCAAGTTTCATTCCGAAGTACGCATAGTATGCTTTCTTGGAGTGTGTAATATCTCGCCTTTATTTTTTCACAGTAAATTTTCCACAAATATAACAGAAAATGTTTGGGTTAATTACACACCCTCTGGTTGTCATAGCGACGAATAAACAAATTTCAAGAGAGAAATATAGTCACCACGCACCTTTGAATAATAAAGAACTATAACTTCGCACGCACTAGACAGACTGACTCACTCGTGGCTTGTCAATCACTTATATACTGTACTAGCGGTGCGTTTCTCGAATGTTCTAGAAGACGCTATGACGTCACTTCTGATCTGGAAGCATTTATAGGCAGTAGTTTTTTACCAAAATTTAATTGAGTCAATTTCAATGAAAATTACTTACATATGTAATATGACGTTTTGTGAAAAATCTGTACGTGATGGCGAAAAATTAATATTATTTTCGGAATCAGCGTGCAAAAATTACTATACAAGTGATAAAATATTTTGAATAACAAAACCATCGCAGGCCTGTGATAATCGAAGGTGGTCATGTTAAGTGAGAAACAGGACTACAGCGTGGCCATGTCACACCACCACTTCTGCCCCTCAGCGAAGTTAAACGACACTGGGTCTGAGTACAGTTGTGGCTGGGTGACCCTCCTCCGTGTTCAGATGCAGCAACCCATGATTCAGATCCTGGGTAAAGCTGTAAGCCCCCTCCGTCATATGACCTTTGTTGCTACGGAGGATGACGGTCAAACAACCCCAAACATGCAGACGTTAGAAATATTTGGTCCCCTCCATGCATCGAATAACTGGGGCATCTCAACTGGGCTCTCGTGTCTAACGTCGTACTAACGACGAAGATAGAAAAGGGCGACGAGGAGAGCATCTAGCGAGGTGAAACGTTATTATTTAAACGTCGGCAGCGATACGTTGACGAAGCAGAAATCAATGGTGGTGAATAGAGAGATCGCTTTAATGGACACGCGACTTCAAAAGGCCGAGCCCACCACACACCGGAAGGGGGAGTAATGAGAGCGAGAATGGTGGGGGGGAGAGGGGAAGAAAAAGTTTAGGTAAGAAGTGGGCAAATGCATGCAACGAAATGAAGGGAAACAAGTTAAAGGTGAAACGGGATCTTCATGTTATATGCAGGCCTTAAAACGACTAATAAATAAAATCGAAACACACGCACGCACGCGCACGCACACACACACACACACACACACACATTATATATATAATATTATATATTAGTGTGTGTGTGTGTGTGTGTGTGTGTAGAGAGATGAAACTAATCAGCTGACTGAAATGTGTCGTAACTTATGGAGGTATTGGCGGTGCTAATTGCAAACAAAAGAGACATTTGGCACTCCTCACTCCGGCACTGCAGTGCCAAATGCTTTATTTAAAACAGGATTAATTGATCATTTAGGCAATTTCCTTAATAAAACACATGACGGAAAATAATAACCAAGACACCAAATATCCTTTCAATACCGTGATTCCTTTCAGTAATTAATAATGCCATTTGATTAGTCAACGGCAGAAGGTTACTACACCTTTCTCACTTATACCATTATTCAGGAATTCACTTACGAATAATATATATATATAAAAGGGCTAAGCCTTTTAAACAATTCCTTTGTGTTCATAAAGATCAGAGATAAACTCAAATGACACGCTTCTTATTATATGTAGATGTGTATACCAAACAATAACATATATATATATATATATATATATATAATATATATATAAATATATATATTATATATATATATATATATATATATATATATTTGATGCGATACCACGAGCACAGTAAATAAATATTCAGACCCAAATGTGTGGAGTTTGAGAAGAAAGCTATTTTTGTGGGGAAAAAAATGTTGTTGATTAATGAGTGGATTTCGTTCTTGAAATTTTATTAGCGACCAAAAAGAATAAAATATCCAAAACAATATTACCAATTAATAATTTTTTATGCTTTTTTAGAAATCTGGTTTCTAGGCTCCTTTTCGCACATTTTTAAACCAAGTCTGACGACCTCTCTACCAACACGTATAGACGTAGGAGGGAAATGCACCGTTTGTTTCATTCTACTCTCGTAGGCTCGTACGAGGCTGAGGAGGAACTTTCTACGGGTGTACTTCCTCAGGAGCCACGACATTCACGCGAACATGATCAATGTCAGACCTCAAATAGGCGTACATATTTTTCCATTTTCGTGAAGGCACCCTCGGTTTTTAAACAAATCGCGACATTCCTCTTACGAGCTTTCATACAAGTTTTTTTTTTTTATTTGCAGTGGTTATTTCTGTTTTCGGAATCGAGAGACTCGAGCGATTAAATGGCTTCTTTGGGTCTTGCTTGGAGGGGTAGTGGTGCGAGTCCCCTTCGTCATTTGACCTTCATAAATGTTACGAAAGAGGTTAAACAACCCAAAACATTTACTATTTTCGCAGTTTTCTTTCAATTCATTATTTTCTCGTCGGATTGTTAGCGTGCATCTTCCCTTTCATTACGACTACACGAACCAACAGCATCTTGGTTACCCGTAACGGGTGCCCCTGTAATGGCCGAGTCCATTTAGTTCGATGGAGCTCTTCTATTCTAACCTCAACCTAAAATGATGCAGGGTTTTCCCCACGTGGGTTTTAAACGTAAAAAAAAAAAAAAAAATTGGAAAAACCCGCTATTTTGCCCACTTAACTGTTTTTTTTTTTTCAAATATTGCTTTTAATCACAAATATT
>JAJOZX010001935.1:327500-342500 GCA_023014485.1 Bathynomus jamesi
AAATGGGGCAAAATAGGAAGAAATCTTAATTAGTGGTGAAATGAAGGTTGGTTAGGTTTTGGTTAGATTAAGTCGTGATATTTTCGTTAAAATGAACGAATATTTTAAAAAAAATATCGCGACTTAACCTAACCAATTGTTAAGGGCGTACAGTTGACCTAACCGGGAAAGAAGAAATTGCGGGGTATAACGGAAAAGTATCGAAATGAAACCCGAAATGCAACGAGCCTGAAAACAAACACTCCTCAAGATTCTACTGATCATTTGGCCTCCAACTAACCTAACTAATCGACATTGTTCCACGACTACGCGCAATAGGGAAAAGGCAAGATTAATATAAGGAAAATTTTAAGTTTCAAATGATTCATTTTGAAAGTTAAGTGGAGGTTAAATTAAGGTAATTTGAAATTTAAATGGTACTTGAATTATAAAAGCAGTACGGTGGTACAGTTGTATTAACACTTTACCTCATATTGGCCGCACACCGTGCGTCAAACAAAATATCGTAACTACCGTTACCTCTGTAAAACTGACGCCACTCGTATGAGGTAAAGTGTCATTACGAGGTTAGGTGGCTCTCTCTCTCTCTTTTAGGTTATAATAATAAGTTAATACCAAGAAATTCTCGTTATAACGTTAGTAATAGATATTTACGGCGTAAATGTGCGAATGTAGCTTTTCTGAAAACCTTAACACAATTTATACTTTTAATATTTTAGGAGTCACCTTCCCACCAAATTTCGTTTGCCAACTTGAGGACTACGTCGATGGCACTCACCTCAATGGCCCCATACCCAAAGAGGCAAAATTTGGAAAGTGGAAAAGTGAATTCACGCTATGGGGCCTATTTTCTGTAAACAAATGCTTACTATACAACTAAACTTCTAACAGATAGAGTAGAGCGAAACTAATCGGCCGGAGCCGGTTTAGAGCCCAGGCTACCAAATTAGACCTTCGGCTAAATAGTTATTGTCTTTTCCTGCTTCGTTACCCATTATAGTAAAACCCAACAGACACTTATTTATTCTGATCTTATGCTAAACCGTATACACACACACACACACACACACACACACACACACACACACACACACACCGCGAGGTATATACTTTTTAAAATCTATGTATCTAAAAAACTAATTAACTAAACCTAATTTAACCTTAGTGCCATCAAATCGAGAAGGGCGTGATAAGTGTTTCGGACGCAATTGAGGGCCCGAACGGTGTTTTCTACTGTCATTAAATGATGAGGTACTCGCCAAATTAGCCTATCCTATCCTATCCTAACCAAATTCAATGGGGAATAACATCTTTTTTGTGACAATAAAAATGCTTCAAGATTTCTTCATATGAATTTCTTAATATTCCGAAGCACCAAAAGTATTACCTCACAAACGATTACCCGACTACATCTTCGAATTATCACACACACACGACCTCACTTATGGCCAGTTGCCTACGCGCGCGCGCACACACATACACACACACACACACACTGGAATTTTCTACTTCCTTCCTCAATTCCACCTTCTGATTACATCTCGCAGAAGCCGTGATAAGGCCTATTTAACTCTGAGAAAGTATTTACATTTCCTTTCTCCTCCTTGAAGACGAGCGCTACTTTTATAAATGGGGAAAACTTGTAGAAAGACAAAGCGGTTTGAAATCCGGAATAACTGAAAATAGCTCGGAGCCGAGAAGTTATCTTTATTTATCCCACTCGGTATCATGAATGAAGGACATACAAGGACCACAAAATAAAAATTGCTACCGAAAAGAAGGATTTGTTTATTCGCTTCGCTTTTCACTGTTCCCAAATCTATTGACTCGAATTTCGTGAATTCATTCATCACTTCCCCATTTGTCGTTATTCGAATGGCTTTCAATCCTCCTTTTTATTTTCTCTTCCATTCTTTTAATTAATTACGCATCTTTTGCACTCACTTCTTAGAAAGGTTCCCTAATTCAATGATCAGTTTCGTTTTGGCGTCGGATCATAAACCTTATTGGTCCGCATTCATAATAATAATCTATACTATAATAAGAGAGCTGTCTGTCTGTCTGTCTGTCTGTCTGTCTGTCTGTCTGTCTGTCACTTTCAGAAATTGTAAAAAAAATTCAGAAATTGTATTACGGGCGGAAATGTGAAGCTCAAGATTTTCATGACTGTGTTCTTTTCTGTAGTTAAGCAACGGGGGAAGGGTGGGGGTTGGAGGAAGGGTGGGGGTGGGGGTAATGGGGGATTGGTGGTAATGGGGAAGGGTGGGGGTAATGGGGGAGGGGGTTAGCCCCCAAGTTGAATGGGGGTGAGGAGGTTTTGGGAGATACCAGATTCAGAAATGTTGACAATGTGAAGCCCAAAATTTTCACGGCTGGGTTCTTTTTTTGTAGTTTAGCCTGTCTAACCGTCAGCGAAGTGACGGGAACTGTACTAGTAATAATAATGTTTGGGATTATTTAATCTCCTTCATTATGGCAAAGGTCGTGTAACGGAGGGAACCTACGGCTTTATGTGGAATTCGAACTATCAGAGAGTCACTACATCGTCCGAAAGGAGGAGGATGGTCACCCACGTAATTACTGGCCAAACCCATCGTCGTTTAACTTGGCTGATTTAACGGGAAGCGCCGTGGCCGCGAAGTAAGCCCGACATTCGTAAAGGCGAGGAATATCTCTGAACGTTGAACTATTACTTTTGTATACTTTAATTTACTTTAGTAAACGTCAGCTATACGCTGATAATGTCAAACTGAAAATTACTCGCGTATAATTTTATAATTTCTCCTTCCTTTTCCCGATTCCTTGGATTTAATACGCAAGGCAGGGTGCATAGTGGTGCCTCAGGGAGTGTTCCTATCACGAGTGTGTCGATCTGTTCAGATCAAAAAAGATTCTCAGTTTTGTATAAACAAATTCGCTGAAGGCTGTGAAATGCGTGTTATTATATGCTCTGCGCAATGAATATGCATTTCATCTATGTATAAACAACACGACCGTGATGATTGGAATGTGTGCGTGTGTGTGTGTGTGTGTGTGTGTGTGTGTGTGTGTGTGACCTTCAAAGGATGAGTAACGTAATTCCGAGCCTTAGGTTTCTACACAGATTTAGGCCTAAAACTAAACGAACTGATAAACGCGGATGACATTTGTATCACTCTAGAATTTTAAGTTAAAAAAACAAAGATAAATATATCATTAGGTGAATAAGTAAATAAAGCGTTTTAGCACCATCGCTTTCTTTCTATCCTCGCTATAAAAAGCGAGTAGGCCTACATTAAAAAATAAGCACTGGAGTGTGCCCGAATAAAAAAAAACGCGGGAACAGAAAGAACCACCCATCATTTTAATTTTAAATGAATACCTATAATGGTCTAATAGCAATTTGAACTTATACAACAACGTAAATGCCGTCGCTCCTCTTAGGACCTACGAGCCAATTTTAGCAATTAGAATGCGCTTTAAATTTTTTCCTCCCACTCAATATCCAAGTCGCGGAAAAGAATTTAAAACAATGGGGAGTGACGAAAGCTCCCGAATTTTAGGGAGCCAACCTTCAAAACCATTCGTCTGACTGATAGCAGATTTGGTAAATTGAGTTTAGGCACTTATTTTCATCTTGCCCAAAATTTGAAAAAAATCCGACGCGGGGGCGTTTTCCTTTGAACTTATTTCGGAGGAGCAATTTCGTCCGCACGGCGGAGGAGAACGGAAGAAGAAGAGACGGAGTGCCAGCAATGAACATCTAAAAAGTCGCTCCACCAATCCGACTATATCCCGCACCACGCAGGTACGGTACTGCCGCCAGAAGACCATTCCACTTCGAGCGTAAATACCTCCCGGAAAAAACTGCGCTAATTTTCATAAAACTCAGTACATCAATTAGACCTTATGAGGTATTTGCTGAACTACAGTGTCAGTATCGGAGGTCGAGTAGTTCCTGAGATGTGACCATTTGAAATTCTGACACGGGAAACAAATCGGGATTAGAGTGGTTTAAATCCTATTTACGTAAGAGAAAACAACGTATCATATTAAACGAAATGAACCCGACTCTAAATCAACTAAGCACCACGAGTACAACACGGTTCGATATCGGGACCCCTTCTATTTCTATACGTAAATGACTTTAATAACTGCCACAACGGAACCAGTATCCAGCAAGCAGCTGACGACCCTCTTCATTTCTAATAAGAAATTGATACTCAAAAAGAAAGGATAGAAAGGCGTAATTTCAGTTGTTTAACCTCCTTCGTAACGACAAACGAGTCACTACATCATTCGAACGTAGAGGACGGTCACCCATTCAACTACTGAATGGACCCAACGTCGCTTAACCTCGCTATCTAAACTCTAAAGGGAAGCGATGTTGTGACGTAGGCCGTAGCTAAGACGAACAAACGGGGTAGCTGTAAATAAATTTTTCAAATCTTACAAATACACGAGGCGTAAGTATAAGAAAATATAGACCATAAATTTAAATATACCTATATATAATTCAGTAAAGCCAAATTAAATAAAAATAAATAAAGGGCTAAATTAAATTAAATAAATAGTCCAGCTTCACAATTATTTATGTCATTGTAAATTGTAAAACCAATTTACTTATTTTATTATTAATAAAAAGGTTATTCAATTCAATTCAATTATTATTCAATGCTAAAAGTATTACGCTTAAATGTACTTTCGGATGAGAAATAAACCTCGCGAATAAGAGAGCTTATGAATGAGTTACACTCCCGAGGAAAAAGGCCTCCGGAGGCCTTTTCTTCGGGAGTGTAACTCGCTTACATGTTAGTCATTATGCGTTATTCTACCCGCAACCAAAAAAAAAAAAAGGTCCCAAAACGAGACGTCAATTTGAACATTTGTTTTAATTTTAATGTATTACTTTGGTAAATTTAGTTTAAGATAAATTTTTCCACGAGACCGGACTTACGAGACACCCTGTATGATCTATCCTTTAAACGTATTGCGTAAAAAGAAAATGCTCGAAATCGAATGAGGTGTGGTAAAGTCAAAAGTTAAATCTTTAACTTCAAATCGTTAAAATGAACCGTAAAATTGAATACCTCTTCCAAATTTCGAACATTCCTAAAATTACTTAGGCCTATAAGGAAGCTACTGCGCTATGCAAATATAATCAAGGTCATACGAACGAGGAGACCTATAGTTTTACGCGGGATCCGAACGACGGGTCGTTACATCGTGTGGACGCGGAGGACGGTCTCGCGTCCAACTACAACAACAACTACTACCCAGACCCAATGTCGCTTAACTTCGCTGATGGACGGGAAGCGGTGTTATGGCACTGGCCAAGAGGTAGCTCTTCAATTATACAAAATGTAACAAACGAGCAATCACGCCATTCAATGAATTTAAGGCATGATAATTATTATAACTTTACATTTTCTCGCACAAATTTTTATATACTGAATTAAAAAATAAAAATTCCGATGGATACTAACTTCTTTCCCCGTTCCTATTTATCTCCATATACTACTATACTTTATTTCCTTCATTACGAGTAAAACGTTGAGAGAAAATGAGTGTGATGGCTAAATTACCGATTTCTTTAACTTAAAAGTAGCTTCAAAGCAAACTTTTTAGATTGTACGATAATTATTATTTATTTATTTTATGAAGTTAAAATTAGAGTAGAACCCGCTTAACGTTCGTTTCACCAATGGGATCGAACAAAAGTGGTCGCTTTAGGAAAAAATCATATTTCTCCGAAGGGAGCTAGTAACTCTAACTGATTGGCTTTTTCAATCGTGTGTTTCGCCTCTCAAAAGGATTATTCCACTAATTTTCAAAAAACCGCATTTTTGTAATAGAGGGCAAAAGTGATGAAGCGATGCAAAAACCTTCTTTTGCCATATCTTTGCATCACATTAATTCTTAATGTTGAATATTAAGAGTTATTTTATCATAATTAATTTTGCATCACCCTAAGATCTCCCCCCCGCCAGTGTGTCCACCTGAAGATCTTCCCCCCAGCCCATCCACTTGAAGATACTCCGTCACAGTTCGCTCCACCTGGAGATACTCCCCCAGTTTTGACAGTAAACTAACGAAAATATCACGACTTAACCTAACCAATCATCAAGGTATTCAATTAACTTAACCGGGTATGCGTGTGCGTGCAAAAAATTATTTCACAAAAGTAACACGTGATAAATATTTATGATAAATAAAAACACGCAGTAATATAGAGAGTTCAAGAGACTATATATAGGTTACAACAAAAAAAAAAGTGTGTGTGTATATATATATATATATATATATATATATAAGAAATTGTGGAAGGAGCATACACATTTGTAAGGAAAACTCCCAATTTTAGCACTTTGCTCGAATTCAACACAAGCTCAAATGAATTGTTTACAACCAGTTTTATAGATAATACCTAAATGATATTATATAAAATGATATTAGATAAATGATATTATATAAAATTATATATAAATAGAAGAACAATTAAAGAAATAAAATAAAAATAAATTTAAAAATATAAAAATTGTAAGAGAGCATACAAAATCAAGCTCAAATGGATTATTTACAACCTATTTTATGGATAATGCCTAAATAATATATATATATGTCAAAAAATAAAAATAAAAAAATAAAAATGAATTTAAAAATAAAAATAAAAATTGTAAGAGCATACAAATTTATAAGGGAAGAATTACCAAAGGCACTCTGCCCTTCTTTTTTAAATCCCTTCTGAACGAATTCAAAACAATGGGATCGAGTTGGAAGAGACCTTTGCTCATGTTAAAGTTATTTGTAATTTGAATAACAGCAGACTCAAGAATATTTCTATTAACAATGTTAATAGAAATATTCTTGAGTCTGCTATTATCCAACTTACAAATAACTTCAACATGAGCAAAGGTCTCTTCCAACTCGATCCCGTTGTTTTGAATTCGTTCAGAAGGGATTTAAAAAAGAAGGGCAGAGTGCTAAATCTTTGGTAATTCTTCCCTTATAAATTTGTATGCTCCTCTTACAATTTTTATTTTTATTTTTAAATTCATTTTTATTTTTTTATTTTTTATTTTTGACATATATATATATTATTTAGGCATTATCCATAAAATAGGTTGTAAATAATCCATTTGAGCTTGAATTTGTATGCTCCTCTTACAATTTTTATATTTTTAAATTTATTTTATTTCTTTAATTGTTCTTCTATTTTTATATCATTTTATATAATATCATTTAGGTATTATCTATAAAACTGGTTGTAAACAATTCATTTGAGCTTGTGTTGAATTCGAGCAAAGTGCTAAAATTGGGAGTTTTCCTTACAAATGTGTATGCTCCTTCCACAATTTCTTATTTCTATATATACAGGGTGTCTCAAAAGTCACTATCTATTTCGGTGACATTAGATGTTTTTTTAAAAAATGCTATGCTGGCATAAAGATATGTACTTCTGGTGCAAATTTGTGTATTTAAAAAAAGTTAATTGGTTTATTATCTTGACATGCTTGAACAATTCCTCGAACCTCAACTTCTTACAGATGGCATTCTTGACACAGTAGTTTTTCAGCAGGATGGAGCACCGTGCCATTATGCAATAATTGTACGTGATTATCTTGACAGACGCTTCCCCGGTCGCTGGATTGGTCGTGGAGGAACACAACCATGGGCAGCACGTTCACCCGATTTAACACCATTAGATTTTTTCGCCTGGGGTTTCATTAAGTCTAAGGTGTACACTGGTAGAAGAATTAGTGATGTAGCCGAACTTCGAAATCGTATTACCGATGCAGTTCAGAAAATAACACCTCAAATGCTGGAAAGTGTGTTCCGGGAAACAACTTATCGCTTTGAGCTCTGTAGAGACACTGATGGTCGCCATGTGGAGAGAGATAAATAAATAGCACTAATTCTTTGTGGCACTTACTTTAAAATAAATATATTTTTCATGTCTTAAACCAGTTTTTCGTAATTCCCATTATTTTTCAAAATAGATAGTGACTTTTGAGACACCCTGTATATATATATATATACTTTTTTTTTTTTTGTTGTAACCTATATATAGTCTTGAACTCTTTATGTACTTTAGTGTTCCTGAGGATGTCATTAGACGAAAGCGCTTGAACAACACTGTTTCCTTTCCTTCGTGGTTTTATTCATCATATATATATATATATATATATACGTATATATATATATATATTATATATATATATATATAATATATATATATTTATATATATATATATCACCCGAAGATTATCCCCCCCAAGCCCGATCCACCCGAAGATCTTCAGAACTGGGAGGGGGAAATCTTCAGGTGATCCTTAATTTTTAATACAAGTTATTAAGACCTGTACATTTATATTCAAATGTGATTTAATTAAATGCTTAAAAAAATACTAACTTCAGAGGGGAAAAAAAAAAAAAAAAAAAAAACTTCCTTGGCAATATTTTTTAATCATATAAAATCGAGTTGATAATTACGAATGATTTATTAGTTAAGTTTAATTTATACATTAATTAATTACGTATGAAGAAGAATTTCAATACAGAGTATATAAGGGATGAAGGTACGGTTACAATTTCAAATAAACATCACGTACTTTCCTCTCCCTCATTGCCCCTAACTATTAAAAATGTTTTAAGGCTTATATTCTTTAAACTTAGTCACAACAACAACAACAACACAGTCCGGATCCTGACTGCTGATGGATTTTATAGGAACTACTGCAAATAAACCCATACTCTGATTATGGGATTTACTTTCAAATACTGACAAAGTTTGATATTTCGAAAGAATCAATATAAAAAAATTTCTGTCCTTCTTTGTATAAAGTTTAAATTTAGTTTTTCATTCTGAACATTAACAATGGTGAAAATTAATTAACTGATGACTCTCGCTGTAGGTCTACGCCTAAAATCAATTAATATAAAATGTAGTCTTTAGGTCTAAGTTTAATTGAAAGAAAATCTATTATATATTTAAACTACAAAATGTACATACAAAAGTTTTTTTTTTTTTTACATCTAAATTTTTTTTGGAAATTACATATTTACGTAAACCGTAAAATTACGTAACCGTAAGTTAACATAAAATTATGTAAACCGATTTTCTATTCAATTACTTTAACAAAAAGAAAAAACTTTTTTCAGCACTAATATATATATATATATATATATATATATATATATATATATATATATATATATTATAATATATATATATATATACAGGGTGGGCCAAAAGTCTGGATCCATAGGAAAATATTTATTTTAATACATAAATTACAACAAATGGTAAATACTTAAAATGAATATCAACTTTAACTCGTAAATGCGTATCCGTGATACTGTACAATAGTTCGTACTCCAGTATAAATACTCAAATACTTTTTTTTTTCAGCCCAGAAATGGCTTCGAATCTAACAACAGAAGACCGGGAAGAACTTGTGCTCATGTACGCAAGACAGGGCGCTACACACAGAGAAGTTGCTACCGAATTCAATAGAAATCATCCTGATAAGCATCCAGTAACACATGCGACTGTTGGCAAGTTGTTTAAACGTTTCAAAGAAACAGGAAGTGTACATGATCGACGGCGTTCTGGTCGTCCAAAAACTGCAACTGATGAAAATACCTCTGCAATGGCATGTGAAACTTTAACGAATAGTCCAGTAAAGTCAACAAGAAGATTATCAAATGAAACACGCATCTCGAGAACGTCAATTCGAAGAATTATTAAAAATCATAAATTCCATCCCTAAGTGTCTCGATGTCAGAGGTCGCCAATTTGAATATTTGTTATAATTTGTTGTTTATACTGCAGTACGAACCACTGTACAGTATCACGGATACGCATTTACGAGTTAAAGTTGATATTCATTTTAAGTATTTACCATTTGTTGTAATTTATGTATTAAAATAAATATTTTCCTATGGATCCAGACTTTTGGCCCACCCTGTGTATATATATATATATATATATATATATATATTAATATATATATATATATATATATATATATATATATATATATATATACACCTTTGGTAACCTTTTAGGCTTGCTTCCGTCCGATTTGTTCATTCTGACGAAAGTTAAGCTTTTTACTCAACCTTAGACCTACAGTCTAACGTGGAATCCGAACCACGCCCCACCAGCAGCTCAGCGTCTTAACCACTAGACTACCAAGGGTACCCATTTATCTACCAACCACTTTCTTTATTGTGTCGAAGGATGAAAAGCTAGGTTTTGCTGCGCGCCGCTTGCCGTCACCAGGACTCGATCCCGGGGCCGATGGATGCGTAGTCAGCGACGCCAACCACATCACTACCGAGGCGCGCATATATATATATATATATATATACGCCGCGCACCCAACTAATTTAGATTGTGCATTTATAAGTGAAATTTTTGCCACGAAGGGTAATTCACACGAGATGCGTCATTTGGCATTTGTTCAGACATTGCACTTCATATCTGCATGACTTTATTGCAATACTTTCACCAGTATAGTTCGTATACCTGTCTTTTGAACAATAATTTAAATTTAAGAGTTCTCTCTACCACTAAGCCCAAGGTCATGTAGGCCTACAATTTATTCTTATTTATTTTAGGATCTTCGATCATCTGGTCAGCCTCATTCAAGGTCTACTTATATCTATATCTTTTATAAGTCCAACAGTCACACGTTGGAACACGAGTGTCGTTTCGGTGCTATCACACGTACATAATAAACATATACATTATATACAGAGTGTGAGAAATATCTTTAATGATTTTATACATACAACTATTTAGTTAACAACATTATACAGATAAGTGTCCAAATGATGAAACAAATCAAACAAAAAGTCTATAAAAATTTTATTCATACAAATATTTTGTTAAATTGTAATTTGATCTTCAAAGAGTTCTCCATCCGCTATGATACATTTGTGGATTCTCTCTGTGAAACTCTTCAGTGTTCTTCTGAGCTATCCAGAATCTCACGGGCAGCTGCAGAGTAATGTGGCGGCGCTCCATCATGTTCATAAAGCCAATTCCTGCCAACGCCATTAGTAAACTATGACAAAACTCTCTCTCAATACCTGGCAAAAGCTTTTTCTATCTATCGTATCTCTCGTAGGGTGGCCAGACGTCCGGCTTTAGGCGGACAGTCCGGCTTTAGGCGGACAGTCCGCCTTTTGAGCACTCTGTCCTTAGGGTGGCCATTTCCAAATTTCCAAAAAGGAGGACAGTGCGTATGTGGCCGTACGTTAACATATATATATATATAGATGTTAACGTACGGCCACATACGCAGTGTCGTTTTTAAATGGCCACCCTAATTCTCTCGATATGTTAAAGGAAACGAGTCCTGAATAACCTGTAAGATTCTTTTTCGCCCAATAGTGAACATTGTGTTTGTTTCCTTTACTCGTTAAACCGAAGACACATTCATGACTGAAAATTTGATCTTTCGAACGAAATCTGGATCACTGTTGAACTTCTGTCTCATTGTTTCAGCAAACCGCAACTGTCTATCAGAATCATCGTCGTATATAAGCAGAGAGTAAATGGGTTTGTAATTGTGGTATCTGTCACTTCAGTATTTTTGCTACTGAAAATTGGAAATACTCAATTCCTCTGCGACTTCTCTCATTCAAATTGTTGGATCGACTTTAAAACTGACGAGGGTATTTTCTTTGTTGTTGTCTCCTGTTGCCGTTACCGGCCTTCCGCTTCTTGGACGATCTTTTTTTACCAGGCTCCTTGTTTCCAAAAGTTTGAGCTTCCAGTATCAAAGAGTGATTGCATTCGGTGGTTTATTATATTTTTCTTGAAATAAATGCAAACTCTCTTCACAATTATAAGAAACAGCCCACGATACAAGAGACACCACTTCTTCATTGTTGTATTCCATCCTTACTGACATGGCGCTGACTAGGGCTCGGGGCTAGGGCCTTCCTGTTCTAGCCTAGGGTCATTCTTGGTCTTGTATAGTTGCTTTGAAAAGTATCGCTTACACTGTAGTGATGTCACTGGAATTTATTTATTATTAACAAATTATTTGTATGTATAAAATCCTTAAAGACTTTGGATCAATGAAAGAAAGCCACCCTCAGCCTTCTTTCGTTACCTTTATAAAGCTAACTAACGAAAATATCACGACCTAACCTAACCAATCGTTAGGTCAACTGTACGTCCTTGACGATTGGTTAGGTTAGGTCGTTATATTTTCGTTAGTTAGCCTTATAAAGCTAACTAAAGAAGGCTGGGGGTGGCTTTCGTTCATTGATCCAAGTAATATCGTTTTTTACGATAGATTAAGTTTAAACTAGTCCTACTCGGTTTAAGCATAAATTTTCAGAAGGTTATATCTAAGAGGAGATCTATCGTGTTTCGCTACATACTTTACAGACCTTAACTAGTGAAGACGTGTGTTTTCTTTTATGTGAACCCCTCATAAACATGGCGGTATCAGAAGAGCATATCAGGCATATAATGCTTTACGAGTTCAAAAAAGGGAATAGTGCTACTGAAGCAAAGCGAAACATTCAGGACGTTTATGGCAACGAATTCTGCATGTGAGGAAATGTCAAAGATAGTTTCAAAAGTTTAGGAATGGTGACTGCTGTTTGACAGATGCAGCACGCTCTGGACGCCCTGCTGAGTTTCATGATGACCTGCTGTTAGCCGCGCTTGAAGAAGACTGTTCAACAACTGTCGAAGAATTGGCTCAGAAACTCAATTCATCCCCGTCCACCATCCATCGACATTTGCAACAACTCGGGAAAGTGCCTAAGTTAGGAAAATGGGTGCCACATGAATTGTCAGTCGACAATCTGAGGGTACGGGTAAACATTAGCACAGCTCTTCATTCCCGTGAACTCCAAGATCCGTTTTTGCACCGTTTAGTGACTGGTGATGCAAAGTGGATACTGTACCAGAATGTTAAGCGCACAGTCGACAGTGGGTTTGTGCCGGAGAACCAGCGACACCACAGCCAAAACCAAATCTTCACCCTCGGAGGGTGTTGCTTAGTGTTTGGTGGGATAAAGGTGGTGTAATACACTTTGAAACCTTACCACACAACCAAACAATCACCGCTCAACTGGATCGATTGAACACTGCACTAAAAAAAAAAAAAGAGACCTTATTTGGTTAATCGGAAAGGAATCGTGTTCCACCACCACAACACACGTCCTCATACCGCTCGGATCACTTCTGCAAAAATTGAGGAGCTTGGGTGGGAAAAACTTTCACATCCTCCAGACTTTGCGCCTTCAGATTATCATCTCTTCAGGAGTCTGCAAAACTATCTTGACGAGAAACAGTATACTTCTTTAGATGACCTGCACACCAGTCTTTGTACATTTTTTGCCTCAAAACCGCCTGAATTTTGTAAACATGGCATTGAAAAGCTTGTAGGACGTTGGCAGAGTGTCATTGATTCCGATGGAAAATATATACTAGATTAAAAAGTTTCAGTAGAGTTTTTTTTTGTTCTTCAAATTCCGATCTAAAAAACGACATTACTTATGGGATGACCTGATATATATATATATATATATATATATATATATATATATATATATATATAAACTTAATATAATCACCTTATATATATATACACACCTCAATGCGCCTCGGTGGTGTAGTGGTTAGCGTCGCTGACTACAAATCCATTGGCCCCGGGTTCGAGACCCGGTGATGGCAGCCGGCGCGCAGCAAAACCCAGCTGTTCATCCTTCCACACAATAAAGAAAGTGGTTGGTAGATAAATGGGTACCCTGGGTGGCCTTATGGTTTAGACGCCGGGCTGCTGCTGGTGGGACGTGGTTCGGATTCCTCGTTAAAGTGTAGGTCTAAGGTGGAGTGAAAAGCTTGACCTTCGTCAGAATGAGCAATTTTGGCGGAAGCTAACCAAAGGTTTTATTTATATATATATTAGGGCCCTGCGAATCACAATTTTTTTTCGAATCGAATCTCGAATCAAATCATCCCAAACAATTCAAATCGAATCGAATCAACTTTACACATATAGATTAGTGTGTTTCTACACACAATTAGTAATAAGCGTAAAATTAATTAAATCTTCTTGAGAACAAAGGACAAAGTAAATCCTTCTAAAAAAATGTAGGCTATTGAGTATTTGATCATGAGGAGGAACAATGGTATTAAAGTATGATAAAAGTGTTATTGTACAAGAGATTGGTCTCAGTATATACACATTCAATTATAATCAAAGTAAAAAGAAAAGTGTTTATTTACGAAAGTGTTCTTCAAAACAACAACAACTGATGTTTACCGGACTTAATGGAGATTCGAAAATATCGAATCGGAGCCCAAGCTAACGAATCAAATGGAACCCTCTCTCCCGATTCGAAATCAAATCGAATCTAGAGCTTCGCAGGGCCCTTATACCCTTATATATATATATATATATATATATATATATATATATAATATATATATATATATATATACACGTATATATATTACACCTAAACATGTGAAATGGACGAATGATGCAAACCCACAAGGAAAAAAAATTATTCCAAGGTCTTTCGTGTATTCAGTAATACACCTCATTAGGGAATGAATCATTCATTCTCTGACGAGGTATATTGCTAAATACATGGAAGACCTTGGAATATTTTTTTTCCCATTTTTTTGTGGGTATGCATCATATATATATATATATATATATATAATACAGTATATATTATATATGGTCGATAGTTCAATAGTTACGGTGGCGGACTCAGCGGTGAGGCTCTGGTTCGCTCCCAGACGCTGACAACGGGTGGGGTTGAGCCGGCCACATACACTGTTTCTGCTGTCTCTCCCGCGTGGTGGAGGAAATGAGCTTCCTAGACATTTATATGTATAAGTATATATTATAGTTACTTCACAGGTTGACAGACAACCAATACACTCTTTTAAACTCCATTTTATCCACACTCCCCCACACAATAATTTAACCTGATCTTACCTAACTTAATCTAACCAAACCTGAAGTTAAC
>JAJOZX010001935.1:347500-355000 GCA_023014485.1 Bathynomus jamesi
GTTTTTGGCTCATCCGTTCTCCCTACAGCTTTTTTTGCGAACAACGCAACGCGGCGTCGGTCTGACAACGCGAGCATTACGCAAAATATTATTCTCTGAGGTAACCGTACGCAATTTTATGGTTGCGGAAACAAATGTCACGAATTTATCACCAAACCCTTAACAAATTCGATTTTCTTTCGTAAAAAATCGTTTAAGGCTTTCCTTCGCGTTCGAGTCTCGCGAATATTTCGTTTTCTAATTCGTACTAAATTCGGCCTTCAAAGGGTAAAATGAATGTTGAAATTGACAATAGCGTTTTTTTCCACAATTTCAACAACACTCATTGGTAAATGCGGGAAAGGAGACCTTTCAATGTTAGTAAAAGCCAAAATTTTACTGTACGGAATATGAAGTCAAATGTTGGTGAATTTCAGTAAAGCTTTCTTCTATTTCCAGCTATGAAATGCGTAGAGTAAAAAGCAGGCTATAACAATATGCTAAACAAGTCTACAGTCAATGGAAAAATTAGTAAAAACAAATTTTCAAAATCTAATCAACGCGTACGATAAAACTGGCGCCACTGATGATACGAGTAGAAATGAAATCCCACGAAAGAAAATCACGATCTGATATTAAACACCCGAGGATTAGATTCCTCAGTGACGGACGTAAATCCAGTAGCTACCTTACTGTAGAAATGCGGGAAACTATACCGGGGTCAAAGTTGACCTATCCACGACTGCAGGAAGAGCGAAAGGAGTTTGGTGTCGTGGATTTTGGCAAGTGTCTTTTTGTTTCCTTTATGGTTAAAAGTCGTTATTACTACGACGCGCTCTTTTAACGCTTCCTGACGCAGTCTGTCTAATTGTGGAGAAGTCAACTTTGATCCTAGTAGTTTCCTGTATTTCCGCAGCGAGACTGCTGGATTTACGTCTATCACTGAGTGATCTAATCCTCGGGTTACGAGGACGAGAGGAAGCCTCAAAGCCCTTTCGATCCACACTCGGAGAGGTTCCTGTTATTAAACTAGTTTATTTTTTTGATTATTCTAGCGGCAGTAGAAAACTGGATAGAAAAGCATAGGGCTCTCTCCGCATCCCGCGCTCCCTCCCCGCCGGAGGTGGGTAGGGCAAAAGCTGAAGAAAATACCCTAACCCTGGAAAAGTAGCCGAGGAAATTTTACAGGAAAGAATATAATATAAACTGGCTCGACAATTAAGTTATGCACACGCAGAAATCGTACACTAGAGAGCATGGTTGTATAAACGAACAATAATTATTAATATCGACTACTTGTGATATCGTCACAAAAACCAAGAACATATTTTTTGATTTTATACGAAATATTTACAGCTCTATTTACCTAGGTATCGGGCCAACGAAGACCCCATGGCCCACCCCAGGCTAGCCCAAAAAGGATTAAGCAAACCCTCTATGTCTACACCCACGTACGCGCAAAGCCATCATGCTGGCAAGGTGATGAAATGCTTCTACAGGAAGGTGTTCAATATCAGACTGATTCCTGTTCCTTGTGGTACTGAGCTGAGGACCTCTGATTCTGATGAAGATATTCCTTGGCCTGTAACAACTTGCCGCCACTCGCTAAGGAAATTATATATCCATTTTCCTACTTTTCCCATATATTTCAGTTTATGTATTATGATCCCATGGTCACACTTGTTGAACGCTTTGGCAAAGTCTGTGTATATTAATTACATCATAGTTTTCATTACGTTCAAGTGCATCAATAATGTTGTTGTAGTGTTCCATTAGTTGTGATAGGCATGATATGCCTGACCGAAATCCACGTTGGTTATTTAATTTTTTTTGAGTTTCCAGAAAGTCATAGGTCTTTTCTCTAACTATTCTTTTAAATATTTTAGTGAGATGAGATGTAAGCGACACTGGCCTATAGTTTTTGGCCTCGGATCGATATATTGGGACTACGCTCGCGCTCTTCAGGATGCCTGGTATTTCCCCCGTGCCTAGTGATCGTCTCCATATCCAATATAGGGGCTCAGCGATTGCATTCTTGCAGTTTTTGATCAGTGTGGCATTCCATTTGTCCGGTCCTGCCACTGAGTGTGCTTTTAGTTTCCCTATAGCTTGCGTAATATCATCTGTCGTAAAGTCGATTTTTGGGATACTGAAAGATGATTCGTACTGAGCTCTTAATATTTCAGATACTTCTGTTAGATCATCAGATGAAGCAGTGTCTTCATTTTTCAAAGGTCCGATAGTCGTGTGATTTTTCGACTTCCTTTTTGCCAAATTCTAATTTGGCAATTTTGTCAAATTCTAAAAATTCTGACAAAGACCCGAGGATCCACTCATGGCTGGTCTACCTAACTGTAGTTGTAGTTGTAGTTGTGTATTGCGCATGTCCCCCGTGGTGGCGGAGGGGACCTACAATTTTACGTGGGTTCCGAACCACAAAAACCTTAATTTTACTACCTTAAACTATACCCAATCTATCAACATATGCGTCCAATCAATTTTTAAACATGTTTAGAGACGTGCTACTAATTACTTCTACCGGCAAACTATTCCAGCTATTTACTATTCTATGCGTAAAAAAGTTTTTGGCAAATGCTGTCTCGAACCTTCTACTTGTTAACTTCACCCGTTATTTCTAGTCCTACTATATTGTGATATTTCGAAAAAGCTATCTTTATCTACTTTATCGAGCCCACTCATAATTTTAAAAGCCTGGATTAGATCAACCCATAGCCTACTAGTCTCGAGTTTAGTCAATTTTAACTCCTTAAGCCTATCCTCGTACGACTTCAACCTAAGCGACGGAATCATCTTCGTTGCTCGTCTTTGAACTCTTTCAATTTTATCTATATCTTTGCGCATATGCGAATTCCAAAATTGGATCGTGTACTTCAAATGGGGTCTAACTAATGATTTATAAAGAGGAACAATAATATCGTGCGGTTTGTACTAAAAATTCCGAGCTATAAAACCTAGCACTTTGGTCGCTTTATTGACCGCTGCTGTACTTTGTTTTGCCACTTTTAAATCACCAGTGACGATAACTCCTAAATCTTTTTCCTGCTCTACGATTGCTATTTCCCCGACATACTATACGCAAAATTACCGTTACGCGAACCTGTATGTAAAATTTTGCACTTATCGACGTTAAATCTCATTTGTTATGTGACTGACCAATCAACGATTTTATTCAGATCTTCCTGGATTTTATCTCTATCTTCGTCATTAATCGCCCTACCACCCAACTTCGTGTCATCCGCAAACTTTGAAACTGTATTGACGAGGCCGACATCTAAATCGTTAATATATATAAGAAAAAGCAAGGGACCCAATACAGAACCCTAAGGAACGCCACTCGCTACATTAGCCCAACACGACTCCGCTCCATCAACGACCACCCTCTATTTCCTACCTCGCAACCACTCTTCTATACAATTTATTACTACACCCCTGATTCCATGAGCCTTAGTTTTTTCAATGAGTCTCTTGTGCGGTATGGTGTCAAACGCTTTTTGAAAATCTAAATACATTACACCTACCGCCCGATGACTATCGTAAACTTCAACCACGTTTTGAAAAAATTCTAAAAGATTAGTTAAGCAAGATTTGTTTCACCTAAAACCGTGCTGCGTTTTCTAACCAAGTTATGCAATTCTAAGTGTTCGACTACACGATCCCTAATTATTGATTCCAGTAGCTTACCTACAATAGACGTTAAACTGATTGGCCTATAATTTCCTGCCGCACCTTTATCGCCTTTCTTAAAGATGGATGTTATATTTGCTAACTTGAAATTATCTGGTACGCACCCCTCAGAAATAAACGCATTAAATATCTGTGTTAGCGGCACAACAATGCTTTCTTTTAATTTTTTTTTAGTTGTATGGGATATATGGAATCCGGTCCCGGTGATTTACGCATTTTCATTTTATCAATATAGCGCATTACCTCCCTTTCACTAACCACAATATTATCCAAAGTATTACCATTATCAAAAGGTATATATATATAGTGTTTTTACCTCGTGGTGTACGGACGTTTTATTTCTGCTCTGTATAATATCGAAATAACTAGTGTTGATAAGTTCAGCGGTAAATACTATCTTATACCAGTGTGAGTGTTAAACATCATTGAATTCGCGGTAATAATTTGTTAAGTGAAAGCCGGTGGCATATAGCGTGTACAAAGAAAAACTTCATCAATTGAAACATAATTTGAAAATAACTCAAACGGAAAATCAGCCCTTGAGATTTTTAAATTAGGCCTATACAGGGAAAGAAGGTCAGAGATAATTCGAAAGAGCCATAAAACGAGGTCAAGTTTTTGAGACGTAATTTGAGAAGCGAGAAGAAAAGAGGCAAACTAAAGGAAAGAATAAAGGAATAAAGGAAAGAAATAAAGAATAATAAAGAAAGCAGAAGGGAAAGAATAAAGAAAAATGGCAAAAAATACGAAGAATTGTGTAAACTGCAGGTAAATTAAAAAAGATGAATAGAGGTGGATTATATTTAATGGAATGCGCTGCGCAACAGCTTTGCGATTGCCAAAATGAAGCGGACCAGGCCACGGGTTTAAAATGCATTCTGTGCAATACCTTTAAACACTACAGTATGCATGCATGAACTTAAATAGAAGACAAGAAAATGATAGAATAAATAAAATCATAGACATTTACGGCTTCCTGTGCATCACATGCATGGAAAAAAATAAGAATATGGTACAAAGAGCAATGAACATGGGCAATACAGGTTTACCGACAGATGACAAAGAAACACTAGAAGGAAACGCTGACACAAACACGAGGCACAGGAAAACGCATTACAGGAAAGTACGCTACAGCAGGAACACGAGGCTCAGGACAATTCAATACAGGAAAGCACGCTACGCTACAGGGAGATGCAAAAGTAGCCTCAGAGAATGAAATATCCCCCGCCAACGAGAGAGATAACAAACACAAAATTGAGAGGGATACCAGGAATACAAAGGAGAAAGAGAAAGATACCAAGAACACTAATGAAAACTCGTCGAAGACAGAAAAACCAACGAGTAGGGAAGAAGTGGTGGCGAAACAAAACGCAAATGAATCACATAGGGCTCGTAGATTAAACGACGGGCCATATGTGAATACTATAAAACAGGGTCGTACATATATGGAGCAAACTGCAAGTATAGTCACCAAAAAAAATGCTTCGATATGATAAGGAATGGAAGATGCAGATACGGGCAAACCTGCCACTTTTTCCACCCTCCTATATACAGACAGTCACTGACAGAGAAAATGCCTAAATATAGAGTGCCCATATTTTCACATAAATGGTACCCAAAGAGGAGAACGGGGAAGAACAGACCCTATCCGTATTTGAGGTAACAACAGGAGCAAAGAAACAAATTTTTTTAGAGGAAATGAGAACTATAAAAGCAAAGCTTGCCCTGTTCACAAGAAAGGACAGGACTCCGCAGGTATATTCCCCACACCATTACATACATCACCCCTCTATCCAGCACCACCCACCGATAATACAACCACAGTGGTATCAAGTGCCGCAACCCCAATTCTCCCAAACGCAGCGGCCAAACTAATAACACCAAACAAGAACCGACATCGACCAGGAAACGACCACTATATAGGAAAACTGAACACGGAAATTAGAAACCCAATAAATGTTTCATACACAAATATTCAAGGCCTCTATACGGACGGACCATGCAGGCTACAAATTACAATATTTACAGAATTTAGCTACCGAAACCAGCATAGATATTATATGCCTAACGGACACACACTTGCATAAATGCGAAAAAGGCTGTGAAAACTGTATCGAGGATACTGAATTAGCATTGCTGGATTACAACATACACAGAGCAGATAGAGTGGCTGGACGAGGGGGAGGGTGTTGCATCTACGTGAAAAACACACACATGGGAAGTGAAGGTAAACAAATCAAACAGCACAGTTGAAGTTATTATATTAGAAGTAAAAGAACTGAACCTAACTATTATGAATATCTACAGACCACCAAACACCACGAAAAGTGAATTCCAATTTGCTACAAATGAAATAGAAAACATATTAAAATTACTTGAAACTCCAGCAACATATATTCTTATTTTTTGAGATTTTAATTTCCCATTCATATCATGGAAGAAAAATGACGAAGTTATGTATGTGAGAAGTTTCGTGGCAACATTACTAAAGATGATAGAACCCAAGCAACAATGCTATTAGATATTATAGAACATTACGCCCTTACCCAGGAAATCTGTGAAGCCACGAGAAAGGAGAACGTTTTGGATTTAATTTGGACAAATAACAACGAGATAATAAATAAAAAAGTAACGCACACAAAGTTCTCCGACCATAACCTCATCGATATACAATTGAAGTTAGCACCTAGAGGTCCGAAACCGAATCACAAAGGCAGATGGAATATTTGAAGGCTTAAACATAAATTCAAAAAGTAAACTGGGAAAACGTAAATAAAGATTTAAAGGAAGTAAATTGGGAATTGCTACTTCACGAGAAGACTCCACAAGAGATACTATGTATAACAGATACTGAAACCAAACCTATAATAACTGAAACATATTCCAGAGAGACAGGAAAGAAAACGTAGCAAGCTCGAGAGAAAATCAGGACACTATTCAGGCAACGAAGACAAACCGTCAAACATCTCCACAGATGCAGAATTGATGCAGAGACTTAAACTAGAGAGGAAACTTGGCGAAATAGAAATGGACCTAAAGCAAACATTCATACATAAGACAAACGAGGAGGAAAACAAGGTAGCAGAAAACATAAAAAAAAAACCAAAATACTTCTACACGTTTGCGAAAAGGAAAATGCAGTGTAAGGAGAGTATTGGTCCGTTGATAGACGGGGAGGCCGAATACACAAATGACCCGAAAGAAATAAGTGAACTGATTAGGGAACAATTTAACTCTGTGTTTAGCACCCCTAAGTCCGAGATGGAAGTGGAAAACCCAGACAAATTTTTCGACATAGATACAGATCAACCAAGAACAAATTCCGGCACAAACCTATTAATGGACTTCGAGTTCACGGAGATGTAATTACGGCTTTATCACAGATGTGAGACAATTCAGCGTCAGGGCCAGACACATGGAGTGCCACGTTTCTGAAGACATGCAGAGAGTATTGCCAAACCGCTATACTTACTATGGAGGAAATCACTCTACACAGGACAAATTTCACTCCTCTTAAAGAACGCGCGCGAACATTACCCCCCCCCCCTAATTAAAGGTGGTAACAGAGCAATGCCCAAGAATTATCGGCCAGTGGCTCTCACCTCACACCTCAAAAGTGTTTTGAATGTATAATTAGAGGCAAAACTACCTACTACTACAAGAAAAACTTATACAACCCAAATCAACATGGCTTCAAGGCGGAAAGATCATGCCTATCATGGAATTACTGGAAAGCTAGGAAGGTGGATATTTTATTTCTTGACGCAAAGAACACAAAGAGTGGTGGTAAACGGAGTTAAATCGGAAGTCTTGGAA